>CM054115.1:38629905-38736176 GCA_028673005.1 Tanypteryx hageni
CTCCCCCTACCTTCTCTCACCATCTCGCCCCTCTCTACCTCTCCTCCCTTCCTCTCCCCAATTATTCTCTCACCCTCTTTCTCCCCTCTCTCCCTCCTACATTACTTTCTCCTCCCCCTCTCCTTCCTCTCTGCCACTCCCCCCTCACCCTATACACCCTCTTCCCCTTCGCACTCTCTACTCCCTCCATCTCTCTCCCCTCCTCTCTCCGTCCCCTCTCATCCCTCTTCCAACTCTCTCCCCTTCATCCCTCTCCCCCCTCCACCTATCTCCTCCCTTCCGTCCCCCTCCCTCTCTATTCTCCTACATTTCTCTAACCCCTCTTCTTCTCCATCCTCTCTCCCTCAACCCCTCCCACCCTCCATCCCTTTCATCTCTCATCCTCCATCTTCGCCCTGCTCTCCTCTCTCCCTCTCCTCCCACCCTCCCTATCCACCTCTCTCCCCACCCTCCCTAACCACCTCCCTCCCCTGTCTGCCTGCCCCTATATGACTCTCCCCCCTCTTCCCCCTCCCTCCCAATTCTCTCCCTCTCCCCAATCTCCCTGCTCTCCCCCCTTCCACCATCCTCCCCTCCATCCCTCTCCTGTCTCCCCCCTCTCTTACTCCACCCCCACCCTCTAACCCCTCTCTGCCTCCCTTCCACCACTCCCTCCCTCTCCCCCTTCTCATCTCTTTACTTTTCTCTCCCTCCATCCCTCTCCTCTGCCTCCCCCCTTCTCTTACTCCACCCTCTAACCCCTCTCTGCCTCCCTTACACCACTCCCTCCCTCTCCTCCTTCTCTTCTCTTTACTTTCTCTCCCTCCTCTCTCTTTCCCTCCTCCCTCACACTCTCTCACTTCCCTATCCTCACCTCCCCTCCCCCCCACCCACCCTCCATCTTTCTGTCTTTCCCTCACTCCCCCTCTCCCTTTCTTTACCTCTTTCTATCTCCCTCTATCTCTCCCTCTCTCCATTTGACCCCTCTCTCCCTCTTGCCCCCCCTCTCTCCCTCTCCCCCATATCTCTCCCCTCTCAATCCCCCTCTCTCCATCATCTCCCTTTCACCCTCCATCCCTCTCCCCTTTCTCTGCCTCCCCTCTCTCCCCTCACCCCCCCTCTCTGTAACTCCCTCTTCCCCCTCGCTCCCTCTGCCTCCTTGCTCCCTCTCCCCCCTACTTCCTCTCTCCCCTACCTCCCTCTCCCCCCTACCTCCCTCTCCCCCAACCTCCCTCTCCCCCAACCTCCCTCTCCCCCTACCTCCCTCTCCACCTATTTCTCTCCACCGACCTCCCTCTCCTCCCCCCTCACTACCTCTCTCCCTCTCCCCCTCTCTTTCCCCTGCCTCCCTTTCCCCCCTGCCTCCCTTTCCCCCCCTGCCTCCCTTTCCCCCCTGCCTCCCTTTCCCCCCCTGCCTCCCTTTCCCCCCTGCCTCCCTTTCCCCCCTGCCTACCTCTCCCACTCCATCCCTCTCCCACTCCCTCCTTC
This sequence comes from Tanypteryx hageni, assembly GCA_028673005.1. Lineage (NCBI taxonomy): Eukaryota > Metazoa > Arthropoda > Insecta > Odonata > Petaluridae > Tanypteryx > Tanypteryx hageni. The sequence continues at coordinate 38,631,373 of CM054115.1, forward strand.
TTATTGGGTTAATTTGAGTCAAATTTGATAATATATCCGAGGAAAATGAGTTTTTATTCTTTTAAACATTTTTGGTTTGTCCCAAACTTTACAATGATTACAAGTAATTTTAAGGAGGAATCAAGCTTAGACTGTTGTTGTACTCAATTTTTTGCTTCAATACTGAGAGTACATCATTACTAATTGAAATTAATAGTAAAAGTACAGAACAGTTGGTAAAATATGGCTTTTTTGAGTAGGACAGATAGGATGATAACCACACAAATGAAGCTAATTATCTTTTATATTAAGAACGCTGTCTGTGTGCATGAAGCCTTTGGAGTTAATGAGAGAATAAGAAAAACTCATAACTCAAAAACTATCCATATTTTTCTATCAAACTTTCAGGTATTACTGGCCAACTCGACCTTTAACTTTTAAAATGGTCACTTTTCTACATTTGAATAACATGAGGAGATGAAGCGTTCCAAGCAAGCCTTTCTAATGTTGAACTTTAAAATTAGTTAGAATTGAGATAAACTCAGGACTTGGATGTAAATGAGGCCAAAGTAATGAACTTGCTTTTTACATCCGATTATAAATCCATGCCAAATTTTAGTTCACTGGCCGAATTAACGCCTGCGATTCAGATTTTTTTTCGGTAAGAAATATTAGTTACCATAACAATGCACATTGCTGCAAGCTGAAGGCTTTAGTTTGGCAAGGATAGGGTTTATGTATTTATATAAATGAAGTACATTTAAAACCCCTTATTTACATTTTTCTAGGGACCTGGGAAAAAGTGTAAATTGCGGGAAGATGTAAATTGTGGGAAAAAGAAAAATAGCTAAACTGATTTCACTTTTAAACTTGCTCATTTGTTACAGTTAAGACTAACAATAAAATCAGTGTTAAAAGAACTAAGATTATAAAAAGTATATCTATGTATTCATTTTCTTAACCAACACACACAGTAATATTAAAATACAGTAAAACCCCTTATTTACACTTTTCTAGGGGCCTGGGAAAAAAAGCGTAAATTGCGGGAAAGTGTAATTTGCGGGAAAAGGAAAAATAGCTATACTGATTTTACTTTTAAACTCATTCATTTGTTACAGTAAGACTAACAATATAATCAGCGTTAAAAGAGCTAAGTTTACCAAGAGTATATCTATTTATTAATTTATTTAACCAGCACACTTTTTAATACACCACTTCGCGAATAATTGGTTCAGGAAAACTGACGCGAAATGCTAATTCTCGAAGTGCAAGTCCTATTTTCCCATAAGACGCCATGTTATTACAAGTGAGTCATTCCCAGCCAAAGATTACTACCTCTACAGGTATCCTAAAAATTTCACTTTCATAATGCAGTTTAACAAAAAATAAAAGAAAACGTAACCGCAAATGAAAAACCATGCATTGTAACATTTAAAAAATACTTTTAATTACCTTCAAAATGCGTAATAGCAAATGCATAACAAAGTGATTACACTTCTTTCCATACCGATTTTTAACAAAAACTAATCAGTTCTTATGACTTTCATAAAAAATGTTAAATATTAAATTTCGCATTGACCTGATTAACAGTTCTTGATGTAGAGATCCCACAAAAAAAGCTGTCACATACACACACACCGACATCATCAAGAAAATGGGCCTAAATGTGCTCAGGGGACCTCAAAATGTGTATTTCCCCTTAAAATCCCAAAATCGATTTTTTTTCATGAAACTAGTACTTCCCCTATACTACATATGGAGAAAGTAAAAAATGGAGTTAGCTCATGCTCACTTTTAGTTATCCTTGCTGATGGTGAGGATTATAAGTGCATAAATTTTGCACACCATGGGCAGCTAATGTGATCAAATGTCAATATTCATTCTTTTAAAAAATTTAAGTTTTATATTACATACAGGTATAATAATACCGTGATGATAATGCATAATTTTTGTGCACCACGGGCTAGTAGTGTATTAAGAAAATGAAAGAAAATTGTATTAACTAGAATACTTATATAATTGAATGATTAGAATAACTGGCCCAGATTAAAAAGTAATGTATTCTAAAGGTTTATTCTATTTTGAGGAAAGAGAATTTGAATCTTTCATTTAAATAATACTTTTATGAAAACAAATGGGGCACTCTTTGTGAGTTAGCATACCTAACTTCTTTAAAAAGGCAGTTTTCAAGCTTTTTATTACCCATTTCAATTTTTTTTTTGTAGGATTTAACTTGCACTTCATTTGATAAGCACTATTTTGAAAGAAATAAATTCTTTTTACAAATATCTGATGAGAAAAATCAAACATTAAATGAGAATCGATCTTTTCTGGGCAACTGCAAGCAATGTATCAGAAACAACACATGCAATTTCATCTCACCTCTTCCACCTGCATCGCCACAGGAGGCTGGCTCACAGCTGGTGACTCCTCACCAACTGGCAAAACCTCGTCGACTTGCTGAGTGGGTTCAGTGGGGCTTACAGCATCCATTTGACTGGAAGAAGACATCACATGCGATGTCATCTCATTCAAAATATCTGCTGCCTTACCCACCTCATTCACTTCCTCCGTCTTCTCCTCTTCGATCTCAATTTTTGTCTGACGCTTGAGACTGCCCCTTCTGATACTAAGGGGGGTCAGACTAGACTCTTGCACCGAAGAATAAGATGATAAATTGGAGAAACTTGAATCGGAATGTACTCGAGTATCTTGAGATACAGAATCAGCTGCCAAAGAACTCTCACCTTTATCCAATCCAAAACCATCTTTCCCAGAATCACTATGCACCTCTATTTGAGCATCAGATTCCACTTTGGTAATTTCATCATGCCTAGAAACCACTTTATTCAGTCTATCAACTTTCTCGCTGCACTTATCCAAGGAAATGTCCATGAGTTTTGTTGGCGCTTGATCTGTTGAGGAAGGGATCTTCTGTGATGCTTCTACCACAGCTCCCAACTCACTCCCTTCAGGCTGGTCCAACTCCAATTCCCACAGTCCTTCATTCATCGAATTCTCCCTGGTTCTGATCGATCCTTCCACTTTGTCACTCCCTGCCAACCTCACACTCCCTTCATTTGCACCAGTCTCCATTGGACAACCAAGACATTCACTTGTACCAGATGCACCCTCTTGAGGCCACTTCTGGTCCATATTGACATCACCACCCAATACCCACCTCTCCCTCCTCAATTCCTCCTCATTGTCCATATTTTCATCATCACCTTCATCAATGGATAAGAAACGCGGCCTTTGCCCCAAAGGAGCAAATGTAGAAGCAGATGTGGGACAATCTCCCAATTCCTCCCAGCTGCTGAGGCTGGTTGAACTCATCCGTTTGCCCAAAGGCCATGGGCCCGAGTGCACCACATCCTCTGCACCATCACCACTTGCTGCCCTTGATCTTGCAGGTCGATTTGAGCTTCCACCTGATGGCCTAGCAGAGTTGCTCCTCCGAATATTTGGTGCTGAGTCAGTGTCACTATCACTGTCACAACTTGTCAGACTAGCAATTGAGGAAATGATGGAGTCCTTGTGCAAAAGTGGAGGTTTTCGGGGCAAAGTCGGACTGGTAGGAGTTTCAGGCGGACCCAAGTCTTCAATCAGGTCCCCATCGTTGCCGAAGGTGAAGGAACGCTGGCCAATGATCATGCGCTTTCTTGGAGTTTCTGGAGATTTGCTGCCTTGGGAGTCGAGAAACTTCCGATTGTCGGGTGTGAGGACGCTCAGTGATGCACGGCCAGTAGGGCTGCAGGCAATCCCAGGGTTGTCGTCCAAAGAAACGACCGAATCTCCTCCACCACTGCTCATCCTGGTTAGAACGCTCGACCGGTGCATCACGTTGCGGGCCACCTGGGAAACGTTGGCAAAGGTGCTCGTTGGTGCTGGTGGTTGGACAGGAGAAAGAAAGGCTTCTCTAACAGGTCTGGAGTAGATAAATTCCCTCACCAAACCTGCTATCCTTTTCTAACTTATATACTTTGCATTTAGCTGGAAGTCTTCATGCATGTTTTAAGAAATTCTCAGAATTCTATGACCCTGAACTAGCAACATCTATATACAAATAATGTGGAAATGATATTTCTAAGCAATTGATGTGATAAGTGCAGTTTTTAGTGTAGGAAATTTAGAAACTATTTCTTGGAAAAAGACAAACTTGCAATTAATTCCTACATGTGATTTTCTAATTTCAGCTTGAAGATTATTTGCCGTTTAATTTTTACACTCGTAAGCTAAGCAGTCATCAGCTAAAAATTTCAAATCTACAGACAGAAAAAACATATTCAAGCTTATTTAATCTAGTAAATTATTTAGGGCAAAGAATAACAAAGAGAAAAATGGAAAAAAAATCTTGTGAAATTTCCAATGAATTCTAACAGAAGCTCTAAACATTGTTCACTCCAATCTGTAGCAATGATTGCATCCCTAGATAATGATAAGGCAAATGAGACCTAATCTTAGCTATAACACATCTAAAATCTAATGTTATTATTGTGTTAAATTACCAATGTGAAAGACACCTTGCATACCCTAAAAGAAATTCCTAATCATTGATTGGAAATTCGCTATTTCCTAGAGCAAAAGCAGGCAACCACTGCCTTTAAATGGCATACCAGATGAGCACCAGTTAACATGCAAATTGTGGAATAACACACCCAACAAGTCAGATAAATGCCCTGGAAATCAGCCTTGATCCCCCTGGGGTCCAGGTCCATTGATTTGGAAGCCCTATACATACAAAGGGATATGTAAAAATAGTATGAAATGATCCTGCAGATAACTCGACCAATCACACCTCATTATCTCAAAAATACCATTTTCCTTAGATATTTCAATTCTCGAAGTAAAAATATTTACTGTTGGCATTAGAGCCAAAGCTAAAAGCATGGGTATCCAAGAATGTAATACGGCCAATTCAAGTAACACTAAAATCATTTTCATCAAGAAAAATAAGGAAGAATAATAAAATGTGATATATTTTTTTCCAAATGTTATGTTACTCAAAAAGGCTCCCTTTAAAAGCCTTAAGGCATGCAATTCTTATGTTGATTATCTCTGTAAGAAAAGAGTAACTGATATGGCACTAAAATAATACTAAAATAATCTACACAAATCTGATCATTACTGAACAAAGGCAAATTTTTTTATCACATAATCAATAAAGCAAAACTGAAAACTAATCTCAGCAACATGAGAAAGCGTTAATATAGATAGGGCATATGGATGTTGAAATCCAAAGAAAATTATATAGTAGTTTTGTGGTTTAAATTTGACATTTGATGAAATGGACCTTACTATGTGAAAGAACAGAACAATATAAAGAAAATGAATTTAGAAATTTACTCTAGAAAGGGTTAAATGAGAAAATCAAAATAGGATCTGATAGCCTAACCAAAAATTTATGAGTAAAAAATATTAATCCATTTAGAAAATCAATTACCATATATACTCGTGTATAATGAGCAGACATACTTTTGGCCAAAAAATCCCGACTTTTTCATATACCCTGTGTATAACGCACACCCTAGATTTTGAGGGGTATAAGAACAAAATTTTAGAATTATATTGTCATGTTAGGTATTACCTAGAGTACCATAAATAAATAAATACAGACCCGTTCTGGGTAATGCAAGACTCGACTTACGTAAATCCGACTTTATGTAAAAACCTCCGAAAATTCAATTATAAAATCCGAAAATTCCAAGTTGTGGAAATTTGCTTACAAGGCAAAACGCATCAGGCTTAAAGATCAAATGTTGAATTAAGTTTCAACAACAATTTATTTTTAATTTATCAAAGTAAACAACACTTATTAATTGAATATTGAATGCAAGAGATATTTAATGACAGTATTTAATACGATATCTTAAATTTTATTGCCTATTGCAGTCGCCTTCTTTGCATAGTTATTTGGTGCTAAAGATGATGATGAAGATGAATTCTATGGGTTTTTAATTAATTACATCGTTAATTATATATAATATATTAACTAAAAAACTACCGTAATTTTCCGATTATAATATGCACCCATGTTTTTACGAATGAAATGTGAAAATTGTCTTATCACCATACATAATACGCACCTAATTTTTTGTATAAAGATCAGTGTAACTTTTCACTAGATTATTAGCAGTATCGATACAGTTCCTGCTTTGCTGCCTAGTGCGAGAGTTTACGAGGATATTACACTACATTCTGATTCACCTATTAAAGATCGACACAATGTATTAAAATATCTCAACGACGTATTCTGTATAAATCTGGTTAGTTGGAATAACAGTTCTTGCTTTTCCGCTGAGTGAAAGAGTTTATGATAATATCATGTTACATTCTGACTAACTTATTAAAGATCGACACAATGTATTAAACGATGCATTTTGCATAAATCTGGTCGGTACAATTTATTTAGAAAGTCATGTCTGAAAATAAAATTATTTCCTTACTAGAAAAAGTTATATGCATTTGTTACCATGTATAATACGCACCCTATTTCTGCCAATATTTTGAGGAAAAAAATGCCTATTATAATCAGAAAATTACGGTATTTCAATTTGCATATATACTATGATTTTGTTTTCAATACATGTTTTGTGGGATGTCTACCTAGTGATTTTGCTGATTAACTAGTGAAATGTGGAATATTTGGAGAGGATGGAAATGCAATTACTGTATTTACCCGAAAGGAAGACAACCTTGAATTTAAGACAACCCCTAAAAAAATTAGGTTCACTTACAAAAAAACTTTTACATATATGTATAACAAGCTAACATTAAAAGGATGAATAAAAAAAAGTAAATTTATTAATTACATATCCCTCTCCTCTGTTTCTTTCCCTTATTCTTGCTGTCCTGTTCATTCATCACAACTTATTCAAATTCTCCCTGTAAGAGTTAATGCATGGTCCCCTGCCAAAAGCAATTCTGAATAAATAGACTTTATGTAATCCTTAAAGGGCTTCATCACTACATCATCTAGCACTTGAATTTGTGATGTCATACGTCCTAGTATAACTACAAGGTCAGTATTCATACCATGAAGGGTATTTTGAACTTCCTCTGTAAGGTGACCTTTGAACACATCTAAGACGAGCATTGCTCTCTGCCTTAAAAGTGCCCCAGGTCGTCTACTCCACACTATGCATAGTCAGTCCTTCATTAAATCAGCTGACATCCATCCAAGGCCTTGACATTTAATAATTATTCCATTTGGTAGTACTTCCTTAGGCACTGTTTTGCGTTTTAAAATAATATGCGGCGGCAACTTTGTTCCGTCCACTAATACAGCCAGAATTACAGTAATGCGCAGTTTTTCAGTCCCGGAAGTTTTTATGATGACTTTTTTGCACCTTTTTCATTGTCTGTGTAATTGGATGGCATGTCGAAGTAAATGGGTGTCTCATCTGCATTACCCATATGGCTCAGAAGGTAATTGTGACTATTCCACAACCAAATTACATGCCTTGGGAAAGTTATTAGTTTGTCCGTTAAGTCAGAAGGTAGACGCTGACAAAGTGAAGTTCTTCGTCGCAGGCTAAAACCATTACAACACATCATACGCACACACAATACATTACTAGCCTTAAATTCTTGGTGTAGAATGTTTTGCGATCGTGCTAATTCTTGGGCTCTCAATTTAATGATATCCCGCGTCACCGGTTTACCATCCATTCTTTGAATACGCACAAAGTTTGCAATTTCCTCTTCTAATGTATGAAATCGGCCTTGTTTTGGTCCACTAAATGATCTCTGTGTTGAGTTAGCACCTTCAAGTTTCTCTTTTGCTTGCTTCCACCTTCGCACATTTGCTTCAGTCACATTGTATTTCCTCCCTACCGCACAATTATTTGTTTCATCAGCATAGTGCATGACCATTAACTTAAAATTTCTGTCGTAATTTCTTCTAATTCCTTTCAATACATTCCGTCTTACCACAGTTCCTTTTTTCTCTACGCGATCTGCCATTTGTGTGGGGTATCTTATTTAAAAGTTATAAATAATAACTTGTCACAATTTCACTTTAAAACTCAGCAAAGCGTGTACTACTCAAGTGCTCTCATAAATTTTATAAACTCTGAAACTCATGTCCACTTTACGTGTGCCGTTGGCATACCAAATGCAAAGCATCATGTTTAAATTGTAACAGATACGTTTAAATTGTATCAGTGTTGTTTACAATGTATTATTCGAGTCCTTAATTGGTGCCTACATAACTTTGTCTTTCATATTACAAACGGAACCGCCCAGCTGTAGTCATTTTTTTTTTCAACTTGTCACACGATGACCTACCCAGCTCTAAAACCTTCCCTACCGCTGAAGTGGAACCATTGGTCTGTGGGAGCAACTTAAAGAAATTTTTAAAGTATTGTAATAATTAATTAAATACGATGTATTACTTTATGCAATAATAAATATTTTAACGGACATATACTTGACATCTGGGTGTTTCATGGTGCATTTAAAATAGGGGTGTATTCTCACCTAAAATCCTCATACTCCATTCTAAGACAACACCTAATATTTTTAATGGCATTTTTGTGAAAAAACCTCGTCTTCCTTTCGGGTAAATACGGTATAAGGAAGTAATTAGGTGTTTGATACATTTAATTACTATATGTATAAGCTAGATTATCGATAATTAGTGTGGTTTCCCCTCAATTCACCCAAAAATATTATAACTGCACAAAGCGTTGCCTGTGTATAACGCACACCCACACTTTTTGACCTAAAAATTTGGTTTTCAAACTGTGCGTTCCCGATGGCATGACCCATTGTTGGAACACAATGCCTAAGAGTTATATAGTCTTCACTCAAGCAGACGGACTGTTAAAAACACTGAATTTTTTTTACCACAAGTAGCAATTTGCACATGTACCAAAGGCATTGCAATTTTCAAATTTGGAGACAATTAAAAATGAAAAGACTCAAACACCTTTTTAAAACATTTTGAGCATTTTAAAATTCTTCTGATGTATTGGTAGGTTTGTCTAAACTTACTTTTAATAATACTTTATAGATGAAAATGAAAAGATCCAGAGAAAAACAACATAAATGGCTGCACAGGTGTGAAAATGCAAGAAGGGATTCAACCCAACTGCCGAGGAGCAATAAACCCCATGCAGAGGTTATGTCATGTGATCGCTCCCAATTCAAATAAATATCCCGAGAGTGGGACCCTCACCCTTGGTAGTACTTAGCAGGAGCAAGGGACACGTGTGATAAGAGAAAAACCGTTATTCTAGTTTGTTATTTTTTGCCCAAAATCTGACCACAAATATGTCTGCCTACAATTGGTGGGTCATGATGGATGCAAATAAAATGGATTTACAAGTTACAAAACATGTTTATGGCATGTCATCCTAGCATCTCTGCAATCCAAACCATTTTCATATAATTAATTGCTATAAATAAATGAATACCTTGACCATTTTAAGGATTTTTCATTGCACTATCTGTTTTATTATGCTCCAAAATTGTCCCAAAACTTCATAAACATGAAAATTCTAGTGGAAGCAATTGTGCGGACAAACAAATGGATGGTCAGACTGACATACAGAGGGTTGGAAATACAGAGGGAGAGATGATGATCTACAGAAAGCATGAAAAATTCATTATTATGTATGAATTAAAATATAAACTTTATGGCCCAGGGGAAAAACATTAAAATGCCTTATGTCGCAAACATGTTAAAAAGATCATATCCAAAAAAAGATTGATAAAATTTTTTAACAGGATTAAACAAAAATATTTTAGTACAGCAAAATTTAAATCTTGTCTCCAGAAAGATAAAAATTTCAATATTATCTGCCATAAATTAAACAATTTAATTACCAAATTTTCATCATGCTTAATTTATTTTGATTGATTATCAACATAATTCCTTTAGCCAAAGATAGGTTTGATAAACCAGATGTACATTTCAGCAACAAATCATCTTCCTTAGGGGACCATTGAGGATTGATACTTAGTTTTATGTCAATAGGATTTTCTTATTAAGCCATATGACTAGCTTGATAATTCATTTTTGAATTAATTCATTTACTTGAATAACTTAAGTCTTGCCTCTGGACTGTCATTTGATCACCCCTGGTAAGAGCAAAGCCTCCAAATTTCAAATTCATCATTCAAAAAAAATTACCTTTGAAAATTTGGTGGTAGGCTGAGATTCTACAGGAGAAACTATGGGAGATTGGGGATGGGCTTGGTGTTGGTGAAGGAAATGCAGCCTGTCATCGCTGAGTGGTGACCCAACGTAGTGGCTGGTAGGAGAAAATGGAGGGGTTGGCGGAGGGGTAGGACTGTGACAAATGGGACCAGTGCCAAAAGAAGCAACCGAACCCCGAGAGCTGCATTCCCTCTCATGTCCTCTCAGTTTCTCCATGATCTTGGCCACAATGACAGATGGTACAGTGTGAGAAGGTCCTGCAAAAATCAATGAAAACATCAGTTTTATGAAGTTCAAAAGACAAATTTCAAATGCAATTAAAATTTCTCAAAAAGTCTAAACAAGGAGCAAATGATTCTATTTGTGAAACATTTCACAAAATATGTCACTCATGTTTAACATTAAAGAATTCTTTTAGGATAAATCATATAAAAAGCGGTAATAAAGCATGTATCAGTGAACTTGCTGAATCAACAAATGCATGAAACTCATTTATTTAATAAAAACTTTTGAAAAATGACTGATAATGTTCAATGATCTATGTCATTTCAGTTTTCCATGATCGCTTAATGAATAAAAATTATTAAAAATGCAACGAGTGATAAATATTTAAATTCATTTGCACCTTAAATTCACAGCAATTATAACAGATGTGCATAAATGGATAGGATTTTCATTGTGTAATAATATTGCAATCACAAAAGCATTACAAAATCAATAACATAACAAAATTAATAGAATCAAGCAATGTGTTTTCATTTATAGGCTGTAAAAAAATCCACATTATCATATGTATTTCATGTGCAACAGAAGTAGAACTTAATTAGTTGTATGTTGTAAATGATAAACACTTAGTAAAATATAGAATATTTAAAATGCTTGCATGTTAAACAAAGATAAATACCACTCAATCAAAAAAAAACATCACAAAACTAACATCAAAGAATAAATACATTCATTTCTCTAAGTTCATTAGGACTATAATAAGCATGTGCAACTTAAAAGTTGGTAATTTTGAACTAAAATGTTAATCAACTGTTAAAATACACACAAAAGTCAATTATAGGATCATTCACAAAAATAAATAAAACAATCAGCAGTAGCAATTGCAAAGAAAATATTTCATAACATAATAGAAACATCAATAAATATACAAAATGATGCATCCACTTTTAAAAAATGACTATAACAAAAACTCCAAATTTGAACATTTGAGGTAAAACGTTAACAACATATGAACACAGATATTGTTATCTAATTTTTCGAAACTTTTACCTAGATAAATTAAAACTATTCATATTAATAACAGTTAACAATTTTGTTTAGGTAACACAAAAGCAATGAAAAATAACATGCAATCTGATTGAGATAAAAAGACATTTCAAAATTACTTGCCTCTTGGAAGCATAATAAACAGCAACACCAATGACAACTCTTGGATTCATAAGAAAGTCAATCATTTTATTAACAAATTCTTCAATATTTACAGATAAAATAATAAATATCCAAAGTTACAGGATGATTCTAACACATTTCAAAACAAAATAATTTCTTTGGTCTTGTCATATAATGGACAGAATAGGTTTTCTTGTTTTGATTTTTACCTATTTAAACACCCATTTTACAGAATAGGAAAGAATGTTTGGATCATTCAAATGTTTACATTCTATTTTTTTTAAATAAAACTTAATTTACTCTAGATTACTGCAGAAGTGAATCATTCATAAGATGGTGGCAAAATATTTTGACTCCATGGAAAACACAATTTTAAAGAAGCTGTAAGTCTACTCATAATCTACTTGAAAATTCACATTTCTCAAAATAGTATTTTATGAAACTTTTCATTATGATATCAGAATTTGATTATGAATGGCAAATAAATATAGATGCTAATCAGTTGTTATATATATATATATATATATATATATATATATATATATATATATATATATATATATATAATAGCCATAATATCAATGAAAAAAATGCATCCAGTAAAGGCAGATGCTTATATAAATCGGAATGGTCCCTTTTCAATTGCATAACATTTCCAAATATGAGCCAAGATTGTGCAAAAAAATATGCATCGTAATTAATATTGTAAGTAATTCTAAAAATGACCATAGTTGTTATACTGATTAACTACACATACTATGATGCATAATTTCAAAATAAATAGTTATTAAATGTAATATATCAGAATAAAGCAACAAAATATACACATTCATAGAGTAAATGAAAAAGGTGGATAAGAACTTGATGAAAAATTGACCTAATATACCCGTTTATGGAAATTTGCAATTTTGTTGCCTCAAAGGACCATCCCCAATTATAAGCAGTACATGTTGTAAGATTAATTATGTAATCAGGTACAGAAGAAATTTGTGATCCATAGGAAAAGTATAAGATTAGAAATAGTAGATAGCATTAAAAATAATAATGTGTATTATTTCTCTTTCTCAGAAAAATGCATATACCCTGATTAAGACATTAAGAATACAGACTAAAAAATAATTTCAGATCTTGTTCAAGCATTTCAAAATTCACTTATGCCACACACACAAAATACAATCCTTGCCATAGCTCTATAATGTATCTCATTTCACTAGCTTCCATACTTATAAAAGTACAAGTTTCCGTTGAGATACAACATATGTTTCTAGAATGGAGCATTTTGAAAAGAAATGTTGCAGGAGGCAGTTTCCCATTATATTCCACACAATAATAACTGTATCATTCCTCTCATGAAAATGCTTACTTTTTGTTTTCTTGCATATTGAATAAATTTATTATCAATATAGTAACAAAAATATTAAAATAACTTCAATATTGAAATTTACTTATACATATGTTAATTTTTTAATAATGTGAGAAATTCCTATCAAATTTGATGAAACAGATGACTGGGTAGGTAAAATGAAAAGAGGGAAAACTGTTTGCAATATAATGATCATGTAAGATAGTTAAGTGCAGGTTTGGTATATTTTATCCAAAGAAACATTTCCAAAAGCTTGACAAAAATGGATGCTATGGCAAAGAATCAAATGCTTCAACTTTCAAAACCTCAACTGAAATTACTGTTAGAAGCTTATATCCTATATCTAGGAAAGTAACTGGACAAAGATTAAGAATCTTTTTGCAGTTTTAAAATGCTCAAAACCTATCTGGTGCACCCCTGATAATTTTTACACCATAGAAATTACCAAGTTGTCACAATAAGAGGATAAATGCAATCTATAGGCAGTAATCAATCCTAGATTTTACCACAATTTATAGTTAAAATTATGTCTTGAATGATTGCATCTCAAGGAATACTTGTTTATCATATAATGTTTTCAATTACTTCAATACATAATTTATTCTGTTACTATAAAACATGAACCATTTCTTACATGTCCAACTTGTAGTAAAAATGTTACTTTTTGTTTTATATGAACAACAAGCTCCTATTAGCCACATCAGAGTATGTTATTAATAATAGAAGCAATTTGAAGACACTTATATACATTGATTCTTTCAGCTAAGTTTCACTCTATAAACAATCTCAGAACTTTTTCTATATGGTAAGCATGGAGTTGGTTAAGAGCTTTCTGATATATACAAGCACCTCATTTTGAACATACAGCCTACAATGGACCTAATATTATGCCAATCAAAACAATTATAGTCACCCAATAATTTTGACAGCTCTTATAGCCACAAAAGCACTGGTAAAATCAGCTGTACATATCAGCTAGAAAGCTGTCATTCTCTAATATGGCTTTTCCAAACTTTTTATGGCTATTGCAGCTATCTAAATTTTCAAAATGATTTTAGCCTTGAGGCAAGCTTTATAATTCTTTCATGGACTATATTCAATAACACAAGTTTCTATCACATGACTGTTTACATTTTGAAAAAGAGAATCCAATATTATTAGATAAAGTTCTACCATCCTTTAAAATACCTTTACAAAATTTAAATGCTTTTCATTTTGAACCATACCCATCTATAACTGACTTACGTTAATATTTGAGAAACTAAAGAAGCAAGCTTCATAGCTGAGGAATGCCCTTCTCAAAATTATTTTTCCTGCAGTATCATAATACTGCAAATGCCACAAAAATGAACACAATCTGAAAATGGTAACATTGGTATACTGACTGCAGAAATGAGTGATCAGCTTAAATTCCCTTCATTCAGTTTTCAAACTGTTGACTTGTAGTTTATAAAATGAATGTCATCAGTGTTATTGAGAAGAAAAATTCTTTATACATACTTCATGTAAGTAGTAGCTTTGGCAACAGAATTGTCAAGGTATGCTAAAATTCATCAGTAATTAACCAAGCATAACTATGATAAATTGTGCACATGATGAACTTTAAATGCATAAGTTTAACTATGCAGAATTGCATCATGAGAAAGCAAAACACCACAAGAGTTTTTGTAAAAAAAATATACCGCAAGATATTTACTGATTATATTAGAAAAATCAAGAATGTTTAACTAAATATCTTGTCAAGTGGAATGCTTTTATAAAAATTCTGGTCACTTTTTGCATTCTCAATTTTACTCATAATAAATCACTTGTTTACAACTGAACTTTTCTGATTAAGAGAAGATCAAAAACTGATATTAACAGTCAAGAAAGCACCAGTACATTATAAAATACTGGTGTTGGCTTTTGGCATCTGCTGTGTATAGTGAACCATAGTCCCTGACGTTTTGCACTTGCTGCAGATGTGCATCCTCAGGGATTTCTTCACAACTTCAATTTCTTCATCTCGGAAGATCCACAACTGCAATAGATGTGAAATGTTAGAGGCAATGGTTCACCAGACCCAGCAAACGCCAAAAGTGGATTCCAGTGTTTCACCACGACATTGTGAAAACCTTCATCAGAAGTCAACACTATGAAATTTTCAAAATAAAGTTTCACAAGTATATATCTATCTTAACAAATATTATATTAATATTTAATAATTTCAATGCCTGCCACAAAACTAAATAAATATACTACATACATATATAATACATATTCACTGATCTGAAATTAAGAATATCACATCAATAATGAATAAAAAGAGGATGATTTCCAAGTCACAGAATTTTTGTGAAGCTTCTCATTAACATTGAATCATTTGTAGAGTAAAAGGTAAAAATCGCAACAAAAGAATTTCAGATAATTTAAGATGTAATTATAATTAGACTTCTCAACATGGGCATGATGGGCTATTAATTTTATATTAATTGGACATTTTAGACCATTAAATATTTTTGTATAAAGAACAATTAAGAAAAGATTTACTCAGGCAAATAGCTTGGATTCTAGATATATTAGCCAATTGGACCTTTAATAACTGGACGTCTTATATAGCACATTTAGAAGATTCTGACACACATGATCAGCTTATACTTGTTGGGTAATATTATGGTCTAAGAAACTTTCGGCTGCTATCTTAAATGTTCCTAAAGATTGTGTTCATACTCAATTTTTAAAGCTACAGCACTGGTAACTTGCTTCTTCTTCACAATTCATGATACATTTCTAAACAAACTAAAATAATCTACATAAAAAATGTTCAACCTACTATCTTAAAGTCTTTGAAAAAGTTTGAAACATGATTTATATCTATTGCAAAAGCACTAACTTGAGTGATTTTATTTGATAAATGAAATTTATCTATACACAGGCTATTATCCAACATTAACTCTTCTTGCAGCCAAAAATTTATTTAACATTCATCAAAACAACCCTCACACATATGAAACCAGCCCTTCCCTTGTTTCATCATCATCATCATCATCGTCACTACCCCAATCAGACCCTAACCTGCTTTCTGCATCCATATCTTCAGCCACCAATGATGGAGTAGGACTACGAAACTTTACCGAAAGAAGCCTAGCTGATGCTCGAGAATAAGGACCAACAGAAGGGGGTAGAAGGTGACGAGGGGATCTAGAGGCTTCATAAGGAGAGACAGAACGTGAGGAACGTAAGGAACGAGCCTGACCCAATAGGCTAGGTAAAAAGCGTATAGGAATACTTGGTCCTCCACGGTTATTCATGAAAGACCACAGCATATTCATCATTGGTATTCTGGATTCCCCACGTCGCTGCACACTTGCCAATGATTGGACCAATCCTGAAGACACATGTTTAATGGAAAAAAAACAATTTTCTAATTCATAATAAATATATTAAGTTGCTTGAAATCGAATACAGGTAATTTAAATTTGATAATACAATAAAATGGTTGTAAAAACCTATAAAATGAAAAATGCCTTTCCAAAGAGATGGTAAAAATATTATTTTAGCCTCTGAAAGATAATGCAAGATTATTTTTTGTTTCTTCAATAAACTGAAAAACACAGTTTTAAAATAATTCATATTAGGTAATCTAACAAATCTATCTCAGCATCCAGAAATGGTAAACCTGGGTTGGTTTTATGAGATTATTTTGTTTCATTAAGCAAATGAAATGTAATATTAAAAACAAAACTCTTATTATGAATTTTCAATGTTTTCATGTAGTGTTTTAATGTTTTTAATAAATTGAAATGTACTCATCTTTTTACAGTAAAATTGATATTTTAAGATTCACACAACATTAATATTAAAAATATGATAGCTTGGTATCAATGCATGATCACATGAAGCATGACTCGACCAGTATTTCTAAATGTGCCTCCTAAAAGAAAAAACAATTTCCTGAAGAATGTAATCCTGACTAAAGAGCCTAAGTTCTGTACAAAGGTTGTGAAAGACGGTAAAATTACTTGTATTTGAGTCCCAGTAATCTGATAATTCCAGTTATTTGACTTCTTAGGTTTTGCCAAAACATGGTTCACATAGTGGCCAGCTGAAGTCGTTGCAATCCCCCATGTCACTTTTTTCACATATATGCTATCAACATAAAGCCAAGAAATTATATCCTTCATTCCTACTTCAGTTAGATAAAGAAAGATATGCGATAGGCATAAGATACACGATATGCTCCGTGCGGCTAATACACTCCTCCGAAAGCAAAACTGTGCTCTGTGTATGGGTTGTGACATTATGAAAACGATTCTTCCTTTACCTTCACCTCTCCTGCATCTCCGACTCCCACTATAAAACGCGAGCTATATAAGAGCACGATGCATCTTGTGCAATAATCAAATAAAATACAGGTATGGTCATGAGAATAAAATTGCGTTAAACCAAATACACGACGTGTAAATTGAAAAATGATAGTAAAAACAAAATCACGACTGATATTTTCTAAAAAGTTTTTTGCAAGGAATTCCAGGGGTTGACTGACCGCACCTAGCCCCCCCCCCCCCTCTCTCTATCTCTCATACACCCATGCATCACAAGTCAAATTTATTTTATTGTTTCCCAAGTTGTCTGTTCACTAAATGGTTCATAGGCAAGGCATCATTACATTACTTAAAGATCATTAGGTCACATGTGGTACGGCATCTGTATCACACAGGTTTTTACGGATGCTTTTTGTTGGTACAAATTTTGTACAACATAATGTTTAAGAGCTACTGTATCTGCCCAAATAGTAGCCGACCCTGGATTTAAGCCGATTCCCCAAAAATTTCCACCATTTTTTTGGCAAAAACCTAAATTTTGTAGATTTTATGCTGAAGTATGCCGGGCATGCATGCATGGCCTCGAATACATTATTCGAGATTGGTTTAGTTGTTGACATTTTGAAATATTACTTCAATTAATAATTTTGCATTGGTGAATAATGTTCCAGATTCAGTGACGATAATTTCATTTATCTTCATTTTCACAAAAGGTCAAATAAAGCAATAGCAACCTCGCCAAGATAATTTTGCACCCAAGTCTATTTCCAATGAATTTAGCATTTACATTGCCTTAAGAAATTGCATTTTTATAATTATACGCATTCCATGTAGTTTTACTGTTCATTATCAGCTGAGTTTTGCAGATGTCTCTTTACTTACTGAAATTCAAACAGTTGAGCATCCAAAGCTGTCATTGCATTTTGCGTAATCATCTGCATAGTGAATGTACGCAATTTTAATAGAAACTATGGAGTTTTAACATGCATACAAACATTACAATGGCTATAGCAATAACTGCAATAGTCAAGTAAAACCAATAGAAACTTCTTTTAATGGCCAATGAAAAATAATACGAATTGCTAACTATTCTTAATGATACATACGCATAGCCCTGTGAAACAAAAGAAAATATCCAATAGCATTTAGAAACTAAAGACCATACAGTAAACCCTTGATTTAACGGACCTCAGTTTAGCAGACTTCGGATTTAATGGACAAAATAGTGACCAAGTCTGTTGTTTGGCAAATCAGTCCAGAGATTATTCACTGCTTCCCCTCAAAATGGCTGTTCACAGTTATACACTACATGTTTTTTGGTGCATGCTGTATCTCAATGTTCTCCAAGCACGTTCTTTGCAGGATTGATGTCAGAATCTAGCCTTATAGTGATGTCACAATGACGGTTGAATGCAAGAGATCTAGAACAAGAACGCAAAGATGTGTTCTTGTTTCACGTTCTTGACACAATCATGGTTTAAGGTGGGCCTGCAGCTGGCCTGAAGGTTAAAATTGTAGTGACTACTGCAAAAGTTGCAAACTACGATCGCCTTTTATCCATAAAATGTTTACAGGAGAAAAAAAAACTCAAAAGTTTCGATATTAGTGTCAATTTTGGCCACAACAGCGCTGTTTCGAGGTCTCAAGATTACAAGAACGTTCTTGGGCAATTGCAAGCGAATATGTTAAAAAGTAAGCATCTGTGTTATTTGCTTGCAATTGTTTTGCATCGATTTGTTTTCCGTTTCTTTTGCATTCTGAGTGGAATATAAGATGAAATAAAGAAGAACACCTTACGATTCAAAGTTGTGAGACGAGCTACATAAGCATTATTCCTATTTTATTATTATGAATAGGCTCTAGGGGATATAAATTATACTGTTAAGTAGGCTCTAGGGGATATAAATTATCCTGTTAAGTGCCCATTATAATAATAATCCATTGTATACATGATATGATCCATACATTGGCTCGGGGATGGTATTGAATGCCAGCCAGCTGATTGTGGCTTCAAATGTTTATTAAGTCCACGGAGTTTTTTAAGAGTGCCATCGGAATTCTCAGAAATGTTTATTAAATTCCAGTGTTTTGTGACAAATAAATGAAAAGAAATAGGTTATTTTATGGCAAAGTCAGTGAATCAATTCAGATATAATCGTAACATACGAGATTCGCGATATTTCAGCGTCGACGTATTTTCTTGAAATATCGAAAAAAAAGTTTTCTGAGGAATTAAAAGGTGATGTGGTTATTTTAAATTCAATTTTGTATCGTATATTTTCGTGCAAATGCGGTATTTTATACATTAATTATCATTACCCTCAGTAAAGAAGGTTTTCTAAGGTAAGTACAAGTGTGTTTTTGGAATTGAAAAATCCCATTCGCCATTTAACAGACATTCAGCTTTAACGGACCGCCCTTTCTTCCTATTAGTCCATTAAATCGAGGATTTACTGTATTCATAAACATAAATGAAAAATTAAAATTGATTTACTGAATCAGGTACTATGAGTATTTTCTACATCAATTTCTTCTTCTCCACTGGAAGATTGGTAACTGGAATCATCGTCCCAAAGAACATCATCCTTGCTTCCATCAATATCATTTGAAATGCAGCATTTTTTGAACCCTTTTAATATTGATTCATTATTTATAATTTACTTTACGAAAAATATAGCACTATTATTTGAATGCGATGGAAATGAGAGACATGCTGCCATCTATGGGTGACTACGAGGCTTAACCCTAACCCCAATTTTTTTCTCAAACTCGCATTTAAGCCAAGGGATGATTTTTTTCATGATAGATTTTGACAAAAAATATTGGCTTGTATTTGGGCAGATAAGGCAATTACCA
The DNA here is from genome assembly GCA_028673005.1 of Tanypteryx hageni. NCBI lineage: Eukaryota > Metazoa > Arthropoda > Insecta > Odonata > Petaluridae > Tanypteryx > Tanypteryx hageni. The sequence continues at coordinate 38,651,435 of CM054115.1, forward strand.
TCTATCTTTTCATTACCACAACCAGACATCCCTCTTCTACTAAAAGAAAATGACAGCTCTAATGCACCTATTATCACCAACAAATATAGATTAGCTTTTTAATTAATAACTATTATTAAATTTTTACTCACCAGTAAGTCCACGATAGCCACAAAATCCAGATTCAAAGGTTTCAATGAGATCCTGCTGGTATTTGAAGAAGTCATTTATTGCAACACCTTTCACCTAGAACATAGAGAAAAAGATAGTTACACATTTTAAAAGCCAATATTTTGAAAAGTTGCATCCAATTCAGAGTATAAGATTGTTGAACTTGTTATGTGAATAGAAAAAAACCTTCATCTCCTTAAAAACTGAAGTTGTCTCTCATCAAATTCAAAATTTTTTGAGTTGCACATCAATACTAAATGAATTATCCTGTTTTCTACAAAAGAGATCACTATGATTAATTTATCACATATTGAAAGAGCTGTGAAACCTAGCATTTTAAGTGTAGTCAATAAAGAACAGTGATATAAGAGTATACATAACTAATTTTCCCATCATTATCATTTTAAAAGTAACTAACTTTTACATTCTCAATGACGAAGAGATCCCTTTATTTTCTTTGCAATAGCACATTAACAATAAATACTTATCATTCAGATGATGCCATTTAGCAACAGGAGGAACTACCCATCATGACAGTATGACACCAGATGCAGTTGCAGCATGATGCAGTGTTTTTGATAGAATTGATTTGCATCCATAGTTATATCTATGCACAATATTTCAAATATAAATATGTAAAAATTTAAATGATGAAAATTAAATCCAGCCATGACTGTTGATGAGGGAATTTGAATTTCAGATGAATAAGCTTAATAAAACCAGGCTACTCACCATAATTCCCATTTTTTGTATAAATATACTGCAGTAAAAATTCATTTATGACAGCTGTTAAATGCAATATTTTCGCAGCATCAATTTGCTGCCATGCAGTAAAAAAATTCAATCAATACCAGAATGATTTAGCAAACAATCAATAATTACTGACCTTTGATGGCTGCAGGAACCTCCTAGGAATGCGAGACACCTCGTCATCGCTCCCTCCATCACCTCCGCACCCACCAAAGGGATAAGGACTCGGCGCATTTCTATGCAACCCTGAGACAGACCCTGGCCCTCCCTGCCCTGAGTGCGAAGAGGTGCTCACTGCACTACCAAATCCCAATCCAAACAGCATCTCTTCAGGGTCTGGTCTCCGTGACTCAAGGAGGGAGTCAATGCTGGAGTGCGATGCTGGAGAGTGAGAATCAGACTGGAAGGAGCCACCACCTCCCTCTGTCTCTCGCCTCTCTGCAAATGCTTCCCTCCGTTTTGCTGTCGCTGACGACCCACCTCCTGGACGCTCCCTTCGCGATGTCTGCGATGCAGGAGCTGGAGGCGGTGAGGATCCTGACGAGCGTGGACGAGGACTACGATGCAACATTTAACAAAGTTATCATCAATCTGGCTGGATGCAAATCCTTGCGAACAAAATCTTTTTTAAAAAATCAAAACATTACATTAAGCTTTAAGATACAAAATGTTTTTGTAACTAAGTTAAATGCTCGTAAATTTAGAAGAATTTTTCATGATATGAAAAAGCATGCATTATCACCTTAGGACTTCTACTGCTATTTAATATTCCTATTAAAATAGTCAGGATTAATGAAATAAACATTGACTAATTAAATTTAGGTAGTTACATTTTGAATAAAAATTAGAAAATAAGGAGTACATTATCATGATATGTTCATTCTTTATTCTCATCCCCACATATTTAGGATACACTACACTTAGACAAAAAATGCTTCATCACAACAAATAATGGAACTTGGATGAATTGATTTAGTTCTAAGCAGCTAACATGTAAAACTACAAAATAGCATGACTAAATTTAAGGAATAAAAAAATTCGAAAACTGAATCAACCTGTTGATTTGTGAACAATAGATGGCATACGCAAATCTTGAAACCAGAAAATGGTTACTAAACCAGATGTTTATTTTGGTTAAAAAGTATACAACTTTAGTGATAATTAACCAGTCATTGAATCTAATAACCCTTTACATATCAGAACCATCTCTAAAGGACAACTTGGCACCCTTAACATTAGCCATCAACAGACATTCCTCAGGGTGATGCCCAAGCAAGGGACTAAGAATGGTCACCCTGATTTGCATTACGAGGGAAATTCCTGTGAATGCATTGCTACTGGTAAGTACATAAAATAATTTATAAATTGGTCACAAGAGTTACCCATATCTCATATTGTACATAACTTATGAAAACTGATAAAAATAGAATTTACCGTAATGAGCTGTCACTTTCTAGTAATCCATATCAACAATATTTTAGAAATATGTATACCACGTCCCAGACTAACACAATAGATGCATTCTTAAAAAATTTCATGCAAGGCGAAATCATATTGGTTGGACACGAATTTCTCATAAGAAATAATGTAAATAGGGGGGGATGCGTTCCAGCATCCAAACCTGATTGACATTTTTAATTTTATTCCTTTGTTATGACTATACTTGGGTTAATGTTTTGTGTTTTTTTATTTGTTCATGTATATTTCATACATTAACTCATTTTTACAGAAAAGAAACAATGATAACACGGATGGTTCGTAGCATTGTTTCGTTAAGACCTGTATGATGAACGATATCACATGTTCGTTCATTGCTCTCATAGCGTTTAAGTAAATATAGTTTTTCTCGGTTTCTTACTCCCACCACCAATAAAATGTGAACTATAAACTCCAGCGTATTTTTTTATGTAGATGACCGCCATTTTGAATCAGCTATTCACCATTTATTTAGCAGACGTTATTTAGAAGATTTGTAAAATGATAATTTTAAACAACAAATAACTAAGAATTAAACATTTTTCTTTTAATATATAAAATAATTTTCAAAAGATAACACATACTATTTATAAAAAAATACAAAAATGCTCCAAGGAAATTTTTGTAATTTTTTATAAATCGTATGTTGTTATCTAGAAAATTATTTCATGTATTTTTCTACATTGCAGTTTAAAAACCAAGAAATCCCTCGCCTTCTGCATCAGACTCATATAAATCGTCAAATTCATATCCTGGATCAGATGTTACGATAATGGACTCATTGTCATCCACAATTAATGAAGAGCAGGGCTAAAGTTTGTTTTTGTTTATGCTTCCTAGACCTTTTTCATGATCTTAGAGAAGATGTGGAGAAATCGTGTTAAACCGAAATCGCATTGGTAGAATTCATGTTAGTCAGGGATTGGATGTAATATGAAATAAAACAATGTAATTTTCCACTACCTGATGATGCTAACCATCGAAACCTAGGTCATGTTAAAATATAAGGAAGAATAGCAGAAAATTACATTGTTATATTTCATATTATGGAATTATTCCACAAAATGATGCCATCAACAGTCGACATAATATTTTAGAACATAAAATTCATTTTATAGTTTAGATTCACTGATTTTATTTTAGGAGCATTGTTACAAGGTATTGATATAAAATATTATCATCAGGCATGCATTTTTTGCGCCCAAAATAAAATCAGTGGTTTCAAACACTGAAAATTATTGTGCCACGTTTTCTAAAAAATGACTCCAAAAATGGTGAAATTTAAAATTATATGTTAGCTAGCTCAATTGTGATATAAAAATGTTTCTTTGTTGCATGCTTACAATCAAAGATTTGCATTAAAAACTTACCACATAATTTCATCAGGTACGGAACCAGTATAGAGATGACCAGCTAAAATAAAAATTACCAACTTTGTTATTCAAGCAAATATATTATGGAAGCAAAATTAAAGCCTCAGAGATATAATTAACTTTTAAAGTAAACTGGTAAATAATTTTAGAGTTTTACATCAAATCTAAATCTTAGGAACAACCTACTCAATATTATGGACAAAACAAAATAAAATCCAGCAAAACAAAAGCACCAACTAATACTTAACATATTCTTCGTAAAATAATAAAAATTTACAATGGAAATAAAGAAATATTACAATGTTAAATAAAAATCTAGCCTTATCCAAACACTAGCATTATTGTGTTAATCAAGTAGCAGTTCTAAATACAGTAGTGCCAATGATTCAATTATTCAAATGTCCAATTATCCAGATCAAATTTCAAATTGCTGGATTCTTAATTGCAACAATCAATTTATTCATCAAAAGATTACCCTAAATTCCCAAGTATAACGCGCGCGTTATACAAGGTTTTTTTGTCAAATTTTCGGAATTATTTAGTGCGCGTTATACATAAGACGTACTAGTGCGCGTTATGCATAAGAAGTACAGCTTTATAAAATAAAATGCCTTAAAGCGTTCAAATACTAACTTCGTGAAATCACTAAATGACTGAAATCTTTCGAAACTTCTTTCTTTTTCTTCCTTTGATAAAAACAAATTTTCTGGCATAAATTACCATGCATTTCAATCATTACAGATACAATATCGAATTTCAGTTACCTAATTATTATTCAACCTAAGACAAATTAAGGCAGATTCGAAGTTATTAGTTGAAAAAAATGTATGCAATGCCTTTTTAAATAAGATAACGAATTCCAAAACAAAACATATTCACATATAAAAATAAAAAAATCACAAATTCTTCATAAACTTTTATTCCCACTCGATTATTAATTAACATAACCATAAAAATCTTCTGATTCAGTCACAATTTATATCGTAATCATTCAAGTTCTTAACCAATGAGTCCGGAAAATTTTCAAGCGAAAAATTATCGCTTTCATCAGATGATGAATCACAATACCCTCCATCCCCCCATCAACATCAGGGAAATGAATTCCCGATACCCTGAAACCATTAATTATACATTCACGGGTTACATAGGCCCAACTTTTCACAATCCATTTGCAAATTTCAGCATAAGAAGCTCGCTCGCTGCATCCTTCCAGACTTTGTATAGGAGTGGAAACCATCTACCATGCATTTTTCCTAGTGCCTCCGTCTTTTCGATTTGAATGATCTATTTACGGAGATGTCCAGTGGTTGCAGCTTTTTTGTTAGACCTGCAGGAATAACTGCAATCTTGGAATATTTTTTCAATAATATTTTCGAAACATTTACCTAGCTGAATCCAATGCAAGCAGCGATTTTGGTTTAAAAAATGAGCCCTTCCTTTTTCCCATACCTCAGTTAACCACATTCGCAACATATCGCAATTCATCCAGCCTTTTGGGTTTACGCACACAACAATACCTTTAGGAAATTCCTATTTAGGAATGGTTTTCCGCTTGAAAATTACCATTGGGAGAAGCTTTTCTCCATCAGCCGTCACTACACAACAGTAAAGCAGCATTTTTTAGCTCCAGCAGTGCATATTTTTATGTCTTGGGTGCCTTTAACGTCAACTGCAAATTTCGATGGCATGACGAAACTCATAGGTACCTCATCCATGTTCCCTATCTGACTTGGTTCAACGCCCTTCTTTTCCTGCCCAACAAACAAATTAAACTCTTCCACTTTCACCTTCCAATCTTCTGGTAACTTTTGTCCGCAATTATTGCCTTTAAAATTATCATTATTTTTCTCGCGAGCTATTTGTATTGCTTTGCATTTAAGTGACACAGTTGAAACTCCTCTTCCTTCACTCCTTTGCGCACAGACCCAGTCCTTCAATTATTGCTCCAGATCTGGCCAAAACTCCTTTCGTTTCCTTCGTGCCCTTTTTGCCAAAGGTAGAACACTCAACAAATTCTTTTGGGACCGCCACTCGCGAATGCTGGATTCGCCCACTTCGAAGAAACGGGCCACTGACCGATTACCGTGAATCTCGGCATAATTCACATTTCTAACTATTTCTGCGCCATGTAAGATTTCCTTCTTTTTGGCATTTTTAAATAGGGTTATGGTCCAACGGTGGGTCTACAATTTAAAAAATAAAAAAATATTAATATTTTTTCATTAGGTTCAATAACTGTGCATTACCAAATCAAGAAATACCGTACAGAAACCGCACCGTTTCTTAGTCAGGTAAAGAAAAATTAAATAGGTAACACTCCATAAATGACAAAGTCAACAAGTTTCAGTAAAAATAATGTCAATGTTTTTAAGGAAAACAAAATATCCTTGAAAATACCTCACCTGGTTTCTGTCCAAGAGGAACGAAACTCCGTACTTTCAGTGCCCTACCTCGTTGATCAAAACGTTACAGCCAGACTGCAAACCACAAATGAATGGGCGATGAAGATTACAGGTCGTCTCTCTGTCTGTGAGTCAACAATGTGTGCCCTCCACATTCGTTCCCACACTCAGATTCTCTGGCTGTTTATGCTAGCTTTCTCTTGCCCCCTGTCGTACCACCCTTGAGGTCTGGTCCTTCTTTTGTTTTGTGCACCTCTACCCACCCCCACCATTCCAACACATCTCATGACACCCTCACCACTTCCTTACACCTCACTCCCCAACGAGTTTTCTTTGACCCTCGAGTGGTCATTGTATCGGAAATAAGAATGGGAAAAATCGGTATCCAGAGGTTTTCCCCAAATGTTCTCCTTCGCACAGGAGAGTTGGGGAAGGGCGCTAAAAGTGTAGCATTCTTTAAAAAAACGCTAAGCTCAACGATCCCATGTTCTGCGGGTGTCCTGCACGTAATACACAAGTGCGCGTTATACTAGAAATTTTGAAGATATGCGGAAAACAGCCGAAGGTTGGCCTGCGCGTTATGCATGAGTGCGCATTATACTTGGGAATTTAGGGTACATACTGTCTGGCTGTCTTGATGGCAGAGAGGAGGCAGAGAAGTTGCATTGGCAAAATCATCCCTATAACCTAGCCTTAACTTATTTTGCAGTTAACTTAAACCAGTATTGAGTACAGCATTGCTTTGTGTATCTTGAAAATTAAAATCATGTTTTTTTTACTCCAAGTTGGTTTTATTTGGGGCGAAAAGTTTTATCAAAGGCAAAAGAGTGGTTCTTTAATTTAATGGAAAAGTGGAAAGTGTTAACACTCTAAAGAAAGGTGATTATGGCAAAAATTTATCAGAGAAACATGACACAGGAACTTCAACAATATGAAACAAAAAAGTGAATCGTGCACATTCATATGTATTTTTTTAATACTTAGCTAATATAATGCATTTGCATTGATTACTGATGTATTCCTATTCATTAGTGCACTAATAACATTTATTTTTAAATAAATTTACCTTTACTGTATATAGAATTTTTTATTTTGTCCAATTACCTGAATTTCCAATTATGTGGACCACCCTTGGTTCCAATTAGTCTGGATAATCTGAATTCTACTGTAATCTTTGGCCTATGCAAAACAACGTTTATAATGATAACTAAGATTATGATTAGGTGAAAATGCAAATTAAGGTTTCCAATTAAACATTCAAACTTAAATTATAGATAGAAAGGCTTCTCAAACCTTTTCTTCCAAGAGAACTGAGACCAACAAAACTTGGAACAAAGCTACAATTTGAATACATCATTAATACTTATAATTATAAGTTAAACTGCTAATTATAAGAAAATGTATTACAGCAGGCATGCACAACCTACAGCCTGCTTTAATCTGCATGAATGGGCAGCATGCATTAGAACAAACTTTCTTCAAAGTTTAAACTATAACAATGCCCTCCCATTTGCCAGATTTTTTTATTTCGCTATGTTAAGGTACGTTCACACTATATACATGTATATGACAAATCCATATGCAAGTATAAGATTTGTCCTAGATTTGTATACAATTTAGTATATACAAATCTAATACAAGTATAAATTTTTGAAGTGTTCACATTAGTTAGACAAGTCAGTAGACAGTATGTCTTCAAACGAGGATTACCTGTTCATTTGTGCTGCTGCAAATTATGTAATTAACAACCAAGTAGCAAAATAGAAGAAACGTCGATGGTGGATAAGAAATTTTTTGTGCAAAAAAAAGTAGCCACGGTGCATATAAATCAATAATGAGTGATTTAACAAGAGGAATGATGCACACAGCATGCATGCATACATGCGAGGCAGAGGCGTTCTTTAGGTTTTATGCAATCATGTCAAAATATATAAATATTAATGGCTTAGTATTATGTCTAAGAAATGAAAAATGATGGGCCAATAGTGAAGCCAAGGAAATAATGAATATTTGATTCACCGACTTATTTCCTAATCACTTGTAATTAATAAAACAATTGACAATTATTTAAAACATATCTCACTCAAATAGTTGTAGTATAACCTTTATGTTCACGTTCATTCTTTAATCTTAAATTACCCATTTCTTTTCACTTACAAACGCTGTGTATACATAAAGAAAATAGACGTACTGTATGTTCACGTGTACCACACGCACTCGTGTAAGACGCGCACCCTGTTTTTGAGCATCAAGATATAGGGAAAAAATCGGCAAAGAATTAAAAAACTTTATAACAAAGCAAAATCATTTATTATTTAAGAATCTTTGGAAAGAAATAACAAATTTTCCAAAGAAATTAAAATATTTACAAATGCATCGATTTTTTTACGCTAAAAACGTCCGGTGAATAGCGAAATTAGCTGTCACTGTCTGGTCAATTTCGAGATTTCTTCTGCGGTAGAAGAAATTATAAGCGATTTAGAAATGAAACAAATCGATATACACGCAGAAGAATATATAAATATATTTAAGAAAGCTTTTTATACTGACTTTTAATCTTCGTCACTCATGCTATCAACATTTTCGGCGGAACTCGCGCCTTCCTCCTCGCTAGTTTCCCAAACAATGCTGTCTTTGCTACCATCCAATTTATTTGTGATGCAGCATTTCTTGAAGCTTTTAACTATCACCTCCTCTTCAATTAGGTTCCAAGATGTGATGATCCATTCGCATATCTGCTTCAATCCTGGCTTCCTTATCCTACCCGTCGGCATAGTTTCATGAACAGTACTCGCCATCCATTGTGTATTGCCTCTTCATATGATTTTTGAAAGGACGATTGATGCAAACACCCAGTGGCTGAAGCACGGACGTCATTCCTGCTGGAATGATCACCTGGTCAGTTTTTCTCTTTTTAAGGCGTTCCTTCACGTCTTCAGTCAGGTGGCCACGAAAACTGTCCAGCAACAACATATTGGGGAGATTGAGAAGGGCACCTGGACGACATTCCCACACACACTTTATCCAGTCTAAAACTAGATCACTGTTCATCCAACCCTTTTCATGTGCCCTTACTAAAATTCCTGCTGGGAACTTTTCATTTTTCGGAAGTTTTTCTTTTGAATATGATGTATGGTGATAGTTTCTTTCCGTCCGCCGACACTGCAAGCATGACAGTGCATCGTTGTTTTTCTCCTCCACCAGTGATCACTTGAACCGTTTTTGTACCCATATCAGCAACTGTTGTATCATATGGCATTTCGAAATACACAGGTGTTTGATCAGCGTTTCCTATTTGGCCTAATGAGTACTTTTCTTGCAGGCGTATAACATATCGCTGAAAACTTAACAGTTTCTCCTCACAAGTTTCGGGGAGGCATTGAGAAGTCGTTATCCTCCTTATCGAAAGGCCATTCCAATGAAAAAACTTATGCTCCCATCCCTTGCTAGCTTTAAACTCAGCTTGACTAACACCTAACTCTCTGGCTCTCTGTAGCGCTTTTATGACACACATTTCTGTCGACACTGCATAGCCAAATTGCCATCTATCCCTTATGTACTCGGCTAGCTATTCTTCTATGACAGGATATCAGGCGGATTTTCCCCTAAAGGCTCTTCTGTCTCTGTTTGTAGTGAGAAGTTGATCCATTTTCTTTCTCCAATCTCTTATGCATGATTCTGACACATCATACTTTCATCCTGCAGCAGGGTTTCCTATATCTTTTACATCTCTTGATCACTTTCAGCTTTTCGCTTGCAGTAAAAGATCGCAATCTTTTATTACTATTCATTTTAGGGGCTATAAGGCAAGAGGAGTTAACCTGAATTTGTGGCTGCCAGCAAAAGCAAATGGTACGCACACGCACAAACAAAATATGACATACTGAGTAAAAGAAGTGAAGGGTGAAAAGGAATCGGGAACAGAGATTCTGTATCTTCTTAGAAAAGACTGTAACTGATACATATACTGTTTCAGAGGATAGGCATTATCGTTTAGAAATTTGATCTGGCAGTGCCAAACATTCGAAAGATAACTACTATGTAGGTACGTGCTTTCAACGTATCCTATAATCAATCCAGCTTTTACGTATTCTGTTTCAATGAAATCGACGAAGTCAGAATTTTGTAGCTATTTCATTGGTACCTTTTCTCCGGTATTTTAAGTAGTAAACAACACCAACTGCATCATTGTCATACTGAAACAAGATTTCAGCTAAGTTTGTATAATACATTGCATTTCAATGCCTAACAAGGGGACCTTACGACATGTTGGTCGCCGATTTGGTTGAAACTTGGTGAGCATGTAGTAGTAGTAGGTGTCATAGTAAGGTATACATTGGAACGCTAGATCGCTCGCCAACTTTGATCGCGAATATCTCGCGAATGCTTGAGAGGTGCATCGTCTTGCTTTGGCATTTTTCATCTCTAAGGAGGTACTACATGCTCACCAAGTTTCAACCAAATCGGCGACCAACATGTCGTAAGGTCCCCTTGTAAGATGAAATACTCGTTTAAGCCACGCACCCAGTTTTTTTTATGGGGATTTAAGGGAAAAAAGGTGCGCATGGTACACGTGAACATACGGTATTTCCATTCATTTCTTGGTCGTAGATAATCCATTGAACATACGGTATTTCCATTCATTTCTTGGTCGTAGATAATCCATTTCCCTTCATTTACCAAATGTTGCGTACGCACGAAAGAAAATTTAATTAGTTATTTACAGCAGATATTGTATACTTCAGTTGTCACGAAGATTGTTTTCATTGAGAATGATTAAAAAACACGGGAAAATTTTTCTAAGTTCAAAGTGAATTACAACAGATGCTATTTTGTCAGTTCTACAATTTTGGTTGAAAACCTTTTGTTATAAGTGATATTTTGCCAGATGTAATGAAAAGTTCATTATTTGTCACTTGTAAAGTGGCACTCCCGATTATGCTACATAAACCATTTATATCATTTTCTTATTTTCTTTGCCTTTATGTCCTAAATACCAAATTTCATGATTATCCGTCCAGTACTTTCTGAGATGAAACATGCGGACAGATGAACGGACACGTTCTTTTTTTTACTTTTTGTAAAGTACGCCTAAAAATCAAAAACACTATTTTATGTCATACACGAACTCAACACTACTGCACATAAACAACGTAGAGTGACAGTGGCAGATGAGCAGATGATTTAGATCCTACAGCGCATGTGCAAGTTGGTGGATAAATCTAAGTTTTCTATTCGGTGCAGAAGCTTCAGATTTGTATACGACTTGTCTTATACAGTATATGTCATGAAGAAATCTTGGACTTGTCTTATACAAATACTATACATTTCTAGATTTCTGTCTATACATGTATAAGATTTGTATATATCATACATGTATATAGTGTGAACGCACCTTTACAGCAGTGTTTTTCAACATGGGGTCCCCGGATCCTTAGGGGTCCGTGTGTGACTTCTTGAGGATCCGTAAGTAGAGTAGGACAAGAAGTTTATTTATATCTGTAACTTTTTTGATCCCATGCACAGCTCTGATTAATATTTCAGAACATGACAATGAATAAAAAATGTATGAACTTTACATGGGGAAGAGGACCAAAGAAATTGTGGGACTTGGTAAGGGGTCAGCGGCTCCAAAAAGGTTGAGAAACACTATGCTACAGAAGATTGAGTGAAACTTGGGAGCCTTAGAAAGGAAAATTTGTGCATCATTATACTGCATTATAAAATATATAGACAAGAAAGCTAAACTGAAAATCTTCAGGTGTATCTATATTTTTCAATGAAACATTTTTACAATATTCGAAAATATTTTAACAAAAAAATAATTGAAAATATTATTGCATAAAAATTGAGAAATGTGCATTTCAGCTATGTTCAATTGTAAAAAATGAAAAATATTTTTAAAATATTATATTTAAAATAAAAACAATAGGATAATTTCAATAACCGCCAAAACAAGCAAAATTTAAAGCAGTGCATCACCATCCAACTCTCTCGATTAGCATGCTTACCATTTTATTATTATTATTTTCCCCATTTTGGTGATTTCAACTCTCAAAATAGAAAATAATCCATTTTCCGAGAAATTTGAGCGATGATGATCTTACCTTCTGCTCCTAAACTAAGGTTATCTTCTACCATATCACCAGGCACTGCAGATGCCCCCTCCCCAGCCAATCCTGTCTGTTCTTCTCCCTCCTCCTCTTCAGTCCTGTAATGCAAATGTGAAACAACATTAAGTTGCATTCTACAGAAACTAATCACCTATGCAATAACGTGACACACACTCAGACCACTTGAATGGCTTGCAACCCATCCTAACCCCAGCGAGGTGTTTGTATGACTTTCGAAACCACAAGCTGCTGAGACAATGATCTTCTTGATATGTCAGATGAGTGAGACTGGTTCTCAGCCAACAGTGACATACCAAGAGAGAAGGATACAGGTATAAAGTGCCACAGCTACAAGCAGATAGGAGAGTGAGAAAGAGAAAGAAAGAAAAATGTCTTTATTGGCGAGGTTGAGGCTAAGTAGCCCCCTCTTCCACCTAACCACCTAACAGAGAAGCCGAGCAGAGAGGGTGCAGAAAAGAATAGATGCATTCCTGAGACATAGAGAAAAAAATTGGTGCAGGTGAGAAGACTGCAGGTGAGCAGAAGGCAGGTATGAGAGGAGAAAAATGAGTAAGTGCTTGAAATTAAGGGACAAAAGGATGAGGTAAAAAAAAATCAGGAAGAAGGATGAAAAGAAAGGATGTGCATGACACACGAGAAGGGAATGGAGGGTACTGCATGGAACCCCTTGTTCTTTCATGTGAGGTGAAGTGTGTGAGCACGGGTAGTATAGGAGCTGTGGAGGGATCCAAGGATTTGTCACGCAACTCTTCACACTGCTGGAACGCAAGTGATGAAATCTGAAACTCTCAAGCTTTGAAAATGACTGCAGGTGATGGATGAGACAAAAAACCTGAACCCTGCTTATCCACCTCTGTATATTATGTTCCATGGTTGCAAATTTAGGAAAATTAACCAATGAAAAGTAGCATAATGCCTCCCAAATGTGATGAATAAGGTAAATACTCATCAAATTTATAAGAAGGCAGAATACATTTTGTTTTTCAAATGTTATTACCTAATATAAATTAAACATCAAAGTCATAGTCACAATAGAGAATTATAATGCATGCCTAATGGCTAAAATTAAACTGACACAATATGCCTCACAAATAGTCACGAAAGGTATGAGCATGGTTTGCAGCATATTTTTCCACCATCTCGATAAGAGTACTACCAATCATACAAATCATAAAACTATTTCAATGTGGCAAGCTGTAACTTGTATCCTAGAATGTCAAGCGAGCACTGCCATAATTTTGTAAAAATAGGAAAGACTATAAAAATCAAACCAATGTAAAAGTTATTTATAATGTTCTTAAATGCGTTTAACAAGAAAGCAACCTAACAATAAAATACTGGTGCAGAGAAATGCAGTTTTAAGCACCGCAGAAGAGCACAAGTCAGCCCATCACAGAGCACCAGCATGAGACCCTCAGCTATAAACTGTTGAGTATTTTTAATCGACACACACCAATTCGAAGGCTTTGTTCAATAATATTAATAAAGAGCCAGAGGCAGAGCAAGGCCAGTAGTAGTCAGCTAAAAAGAACTACAGAAGGACATGAATAACACATTCCCAATTTAAAAACCAGGGTCAAGGACACCGGTATATCAGATATGCATCCCTAATCCAAATACGACCGATAAAACGTCTCTACCCTTTGTATGACGATAGAAAAATGTTAATCTAGGCAAGTATGGAAAGTCTTCGAATAACTAACATTTTTACGAGATCCGAGGCATCGAACGCTGTTCGAAAAATCGCCGAAAACGCGAATGGATAAATTCGCTTTAAATTGCTCGAAATTTTTTCAATTTCAAGCAGCAAAAAATCTACCATTAAAAAAGGTAACATTTATTTATTGATTACGTTCGAAATGCATAACAGAAATCAAAACTTAGCGTAAGAAAGTGATAACAGTTATTTTAATTGATCAAAATACATCACAAAAAATAAAAACGAAGCATTAAAGTGGTAACATTTCTTTTAGTAATCGCGTTCAAAATACTCAGCAGAAAATCTTACGTTACAAGATATAAATGATGGCATTTCTTTCAATTTTAAACTAAAGTTTCATCATCGAAAACAGCAGCGTTTGCGGTGAAGTTCAAACTGATTGTGAGCTATAAAATAATTAAGTCGAGAGTTATCACGTTTGTTTTCTTCGAAAACTGCTAATGATGATCATTATAAATATAATACAATCAGACCTGTTCTATGGCGTCAAAGTTTAAACTGAATTTCGAAACAAAAAAGTTGAGGGAGTTCACGCTTGTTTGCATCGCAAACGCATGACGTGAAATGCAAATAATAGGCGCGAAGCAAGTAATGGTCATAAAAAATGTTGTCGCTAAGTGCAAATTCGCGAACCGCAAGTCCGCAAAGTGCAAATTCGCGAACCGCAAATCCGTAAAGTGCAAATTCGCGAACCGCAAGCCCGCGAAGTACAAAAAGTATAAGTATTTTTACCGAGCAAAACTTTCATTTGCGCCAAACAATTGGCACAAAACTAAATTAACTCATTTCACAAAGAGCATAGGATATATAAAATAACTGCACGAACACTCGCAGTGGCTATTTTATATAGAGGAAGCAATTTATTAAAGATTCGAATACAATTTATGACTTCTTTGTAACAACCGCGAGAAGATATTGCCCTCGAGAAAAATAGCCTAGGAAACCGAAAAAGGTTTTCCATGGAAATACGGCAAGACTATTTCTTCCTGTATTTAGTCCTGAAAACTAAAATCGTCTAATAATGAAGAAAATCAAAAAACTCTCATTACAGCGTTTCAGAATTGGCTGCGATGTCACCAAAAAGAACTCTTTTAAAGCCGCAATGACACCAGTTTATTTTAAAATGTGCGAAGCCAATGACCTCGGTGATCAGTCGAGACACTAACAAAAGCCGCATTCTTTTTCTCCGACTAGACATTGCGAGTAAAGCGACTAATATTCCACAGGAAAAATGATCGTTTTACCATCGCGAGAAAGAATTTCCTTCGGGAAGGAGAAAGAGGTGGAGTAGAAAGAGGGAGGGAGAAGAAAGAGAAGGAAAATGGAAAAGAGAGAAGGAAGAAAAGATAGGGGGGAGAACGAATGGGGGGGAACGAATGGGGGGGAACGAATGGGGGGGAACGAATGGGGGGGAACGAAGGGGGAGGAACGAAGGGGGGGAACGAAGAGGGGGGGAACGAAGAGGGGGGGGGACGAAGAGGGGGGAACGAAGAGGGGGGGAACGAAGAGGGGGGGAACGAAGAAGGGGGGGGGACGAAGAGGGGGGAACGAAGAGGGGGGGAACGAAGAGGGGGGGAACGAAGAGGGGGGGAACGAAGAGGGGGGGACGAAGAGGGGGGGACGAAGAGGGGGGGGACACGAAGAGGGGGGGACACGAAGAGGGGGGGACACGAAGAGGGGGGGGAACGAAGAGGGGGGGAACGAAGAGGGGGGGAACGAAGAGGGGGGGAACGAAGAGGGGGGGAACGAAGAGGGGGGGAACGAAGAGGGGGGGAACGAAGAGGGGGGGGAACGAAGAGGGGGGGAACGAAGAGGGGGAAAATGAAGAGGGGAGAATGAAGAGGGGGGAAATGAAGAGGGGAGAATGAAGAGGGGAGAATGAAGAGGGGAGAATGAAGAGGGGAGAATGAAGAGGGGAGAATGAAGAGGGGAGAATGAAGAGGGGAGAATGAAGAGGGGGGGAATAAAGATGGGGAGAGAATAATGAGGGGGAGAATAAAGAGGCAGAATAAAGAGAGGGAAAGTAGAACGAAGGGGGAAGTAGAAAGAGCAGGTGAGAAGAAAGGATCACCGTATCGCTAAAATGGGAGAGAAAAGACCACCATTTAAATACATTCCGTTATGGAAGCGTACCTTAAAGCAAGATGGACTCATTCGGATTTATGCAACAAACAACTATAAAAAGTAACCAGATTGCGAGTCGACATTTCAAGTCAAAAGGAGGAAAATGGTAATATTTAATGATGACCGAAAAGGTACGCATTCGAGAACGGTAGCGGAGCGGGAAAGGAGCGGGAACGGGAGCAAGAATAAGGACGGACGTGGAAAGGGATGGGTTTTGACGGCCTTCAATGCTCCATGCGACTCCCTCGCCCGGCCTTGCCACCTGATTACGACGAGGGTTTCCGTGCGCAAGGAGGAAGCTGTCAAGTCAAGGGCGGAATAGAGGGACGGGAGTGGGCGAGGTGTATTTTTTATTTGAACAGTCGAATGCGAGCGCTCGTGGGAGGAGGTAAGAGGTCGATACGGATAGCATCACCAGCCAGGGATGCGCGTGAGAGAAATTTAATATTCGAATGAATTATCGCGTCGTCGCTAAAACATCCAAAAATCTGATGTGGCCACCACATGACTTTCTTCATACCTGTAATATTTCTAAAAATTCCAAATAGGTTAAATGATAATGAATATTTTAAGGATTCGCAAGAAAAATTTAAAGACTTTACAAAGAACAGAAATCGACTCATACCGTAGCCTTATGATATTGGATATAGCCAGGAATCTCCAACAATTAACCCTGCACAGGTCGCATGCCGAAATGTTACAGAAACGGTCGCGTGGCGTCTCACAGACTCCATTTTGATTTTATCGTTTTCTTCCGTGAATACTTATACTATTTGGTTTATAATTATAATTTGATAGGGATTAATGTCGTGCATTCATAATAAAAATTAAATAATATGAAAATATATTAATTTATTTTTACGATGTTACAATAAAATGAAGTTATGTAGCGATTAGTAATCCAAAATAAAAGTTATTTAACATTAATTCACATTAAATACCGCTGAAAAACAATAATGTTAATATACTACATTAGGCAGCAAACATAAAAAATAAGAGATCCAATTTTGGCAAGCCAAATTTAGAAATCAGAACAAATTTGTTGTGCATGCTGCAAGCAAATGTAATTATTGCAGTTTCTGCATTTATATTGGGTATACCTGTTTTTTTAACGCCCAAATTTATAACACCTTTGAAGCTAAAAGTTATACTCTTCTTAGAAGCGAACAAAAAATACTGAGCCTGATCTATTGGCATTACCAACAAGAGCTTATATTTCTTTAAAGGTAGATAGCGCTTCTATGACCTTGGACTAAAGGTTCGCTTACACTAATGAATTAAATGTTCGATGGCGTCTCACAGACGCCGCGCGACCTGTGCAGGGTTAAGAAAATAAAAAGGAGCGTTACTAAAACGTAACTAAGCATCAATTGTTAACAATAGTCGCCGCTAGGTATTGCAGCTAAAAAATTAGTTTTTAAAATCTCTTACATAATGCATTTTATGGGAAAATGTTTCAAGCAAACGTAGAAAATTAAATTTCCTACATTTATTCCAATTTTTTTTACATTAATCAAATATTAAAGCAAATATAAAAAACGGATGTGACAAGAGTATACACCCACTTTCGGTTGACCGATCTTGACCAAAAACTTATCAGTTCTTTTGACTGTCATAAAAATGTTAAATATAAAATTTCGCGTTGACCTGATTAATAGGTTTTGAGATAGAGCACCCACAAAAAACTGCCACAGACACACAGGCATCAAGAAAATTGTCAAAACGTGTTCAGGGGACCTCAAAACGTGTATTTCCGTTGAAATCTTGAAATCGATTTTTTTCATGAACACAATACTTTCCCCTATAGATACTACGTATGGAGAAAAATGGCACGCATTTGCGGAAAAATGAATTATAGAAATAAATGCAGCAACTCAGCAGCCATGACGGCAAGAAGAAGAAATCATTCGCTTTATTTTTCTAACAACGCAGCTTATGGCAAGAAATGTATTATTGCATTTCACCGCCATTATTCAAACGAAATTCTCATCCATGGAAATCTTACAATCGAAGTAAGTCCTCGAAACTTCTAAGTACAGCACCCAAATACACTATTTTTTTAATATATAAATTTATGTAGATATACATTGATGGTGATATTATTTATAAGCATTTGCGGAATTAATTGAAAATTTTTATATTATAGAATAATTTTAAATGGCCACTACTGAACTTTGAGAATCGTCAACAAATTATAACAACAACGTACGGCACGTACAGACAAACATAAAATATGCCTTTCAATATATATTAAGCACTATGAGGGACAGCAAGAAATATAAGGGGCACTAAATATTATGAGGAACTTGAACATAGAGAGAAGAAACTTGAGCGAAAACTTGTTTTTAATCCGAATTCACGATACGACTTCAAACATCGATACCGGAAAACTGTTTTACAAGCGACAATACGCGAGAGACGCGAATTTGCCTCGATCTCTTCCGATAAGGAATCGCAAACAAATGAGATCCCACCAACCGATTAGCGAGTGCCACACTGAAAACAGTTACCCATCGACCTCAGGCGATGCCCTTGAGACACGACCTCAAAAGAGCTTTTAAAACCCATCATCCCTAACATTAATAACGCCTGCTGCGAATCAGCAAACAAACCTTTTTTTTAATTACCAACCCTTTGTGAAATAAGCCGTCGAGAACAACGCCTAAAATCCGACCCGAGCGATGTGGCCGGCCAAACGGACGGGAGCCAATAGTCGTTTTTGCCCTTATACCAACACGAGAGACCACCGCGAGCTGGTGATGCGTATCTCGAAGGGTCCAGGGGAGAGTACGTTGGATCTGGACCACGTCTGAGAGGTCAAGAGAAACTGGCCCCCATCGAACGAGCAGAGAAAAGTCAACCGAAACCGCAACGCTTTTTAAAAAGTTCGACTCTTTTTGTCTCTGGGTGCGCACTTCCACTTAAGGAACCGAAGTGAATAGACGGGCGTGACGCCATCTTTTTTTAAGGACGGCAGTAGTTCAATCTAGAGCCTCGGCGAGAGTGAATCACTCCTCCGGTTTAACTACCGTGCTCCCTCCGTCTAAATCGAAAAATTACGAAGATCTCGCCAAGATTGGGGAGGGAACCTACGGCCCGCGGGCCGTATGCGGCTATGATGAGAAAGCAGTGCGTAAAATTAAAAAATTTCATATCTTATTATCGAATTTATGATTTAAAAAACTTACATATTGAAATGTTAACCCTAAAAACCTTATTTAGAATGATTGTCATTTACGTGATACCTCATCTCTAGATAAGTTCCTATGTAAACACTAATGCGGCCCACCATGGAGAAAATTTAACCCACCCCTGATCAAACCAAACAGAAGAAGTATTTATTTTTAATAATCGCCTATCCTCAAATGATGCTTTAGTCATACATATTCTTAGTCTAAGGTAACAACTTTATGAGAACAAACGAGGCCTTTTAATACATGATTTAATGAATGCATGAAATAAGTCATGTGTGGTGAGCTTTTAATTTACGCAAATAATATAAAATAATTGCGGTAAATGACTTCATTAGTTACATGATAATAAAATATGGAGGAAATAATTAGCATACCCGTGAAAGAATTCTATCCCGTAGCTGATTTTTTTTGGACAAAAATGTCGATATTGTCAACAATGCAGAGATTAATTTTAATATTAACGGAGGCAACTGTCCCGATTTATCCCTTATAACTGTTACAATCGGTCAGGTTAAAACAGCAATTTTTAGAAACATAATAACTTCGACGATCCAAAAATTTTAATGAATTCAAAATCGAGAGATTGCATTTTAAACCAATCAACAAAACTATAGCGGCAGTTTCAAATTGGCTGATTTCGAATAGATGCCAATCCTGTTTTGTAATGAAAATATTTATGCAACTGCTAAGAAAATAACGAAGGATTCGCGTTAAAAACGCCCTTATCAACGGAGATTGAGAATATTTTTTTTTAATAAAGGCACATTAAACACCGCGACGGATCTACTCATACATTCAGCTTATCACGAAATCGTAAATCTCATACCCAACTACCTAACAAGACAGCAAGCAAAACACTAAAAACAAATTGACGAGACAAGGGACACCCATTAAAAAAGATAACCACAATCGATTGAGCGGTCCCATCCCAACGAGAGCCACTGGACGGTTGCGAAACGTCCCCCAGCGAATCCATCCTTCGCCCCCACCCACTCATCTCGCCCATAACGGACAAGACGTTCTTCAACTGAGAATAATAGACCAGTATCGGGCATCAGAGAGACATATCTATAGAGAGAGAAAGAGAGATGGACAATGGGGAGTCAATTGAACGTTTGTATAAACCACCCATTGAGACCGCCACAACGAGATTACCTCGGCTACATGCACAGCGATGACGTCGGACACGAGAAAAACGGTTGTGGGACCCGAAGGGATGTAACAAGCAAAGGAGAGACTAGGAAAGGGGAGAGGAGAGATAGACTGGAGGGAGGGAGTGGAGAATGCGGGAGAGGTGAAAGCGGGATTTGAGACCGCGATGGGACAGTGGACTAACCGCGGCGCTATTGAGACGGGCAAGTGGGCAAGCACGCACGCGACCGCATGGCACACGGCCGTGGGGAGCCGCAGAGCAACAGCTGACAAACAGGAGAGGCACCGAGGGAGAGTGTTCGGACGAAAGGACCCTTTTAAATCGGTAAATTGAAGCGCGCGCGTCCCTCGGGGATCGTTCAGATTGCGTTCCGCTCGTTGCGATCTGGACAGCGGTTGACTCGATTTAGTGTAAGCGATCCGAAGCCGAATGAACACCTCTGGCTCACCTCACCAACGGGGCGCGTTCCTTCGAAAGATTTCGATTTTGTAAAACGTTTACGATATTAATTTAATCGTGAGAACTATAGAACACCTACGGCCAAATTGAAGGAGCTTTTCCGCAATCAAGGACGAAGAACCGTCCGCCTAATGCATGAAAAACGACAGAATACAACTGACCCTACTATGACACGGGTTATTTTAACATGGCTTCGCTATAACACGGATAACGGATCGCATTAACGCGGTTTTGTCGGACTTGGGATGTGGGATCCTAGATTGCTGAGCGAAGAAGAGAGGTATCGGAGGGCCCGAGTACTTTGTTTATAAGATGACCGGCAACAACTACTCTTATTTATATACGTATGTGTGTATGGAATGCAACCCCCTTTAACATTACACGGCAGTTTGTCAGATCGTATCCTCCGTGTTAAGACGGCCAGGTGTAATCATATGCATGATGTTTTTAAGGAAGAGGTGAAACTATTATTATACAAGAGATTGATATTTCGGCAAAATGTTCCATTACGAGTATTTGAGGTCGCCAGTGAGCAACTAGGTTGTTAATAGTATTATACTATCATGATTAAGCAATTTTATGAGTGGTACTGATTCATACAGATAAAATTTTATTACGCTAACAACCTTTTACCCTCCATCATATTCACCAATATTGAATACTAGTGTATATAATATAGATTTATAAACGCAAAGTTAACGTAAAATGTTTGTAAAATACACTTAATTATTCTGTCAAAACAATAATACGACAACTACAATAAAATTTAAATGTAAAACTTAAATGTTTTCGCACGAAATTATTTTTGCGTCCACTGTTACTCCTGGTAAAAAAACAAACTAATTATTTGAGCTACATTTTCAGCACTTGCACGATTTCTTCTGTAAACAATCCGGTCTATATATCCGAAAAATATGAAAGTGTAAAAAAAGAATACTTACGGAAAGCAGTGCTCCAAAGGATTTACTACTGCAGTCTGTGAATGGATGTAGCCTTCTAAATAGAATCGAGCAAAACTTATCTCGGTGCAAAATGAGAGAACCGCTTTTGTGGTATTCAGATAAGGTCCGCTTGCGTATGACGCTGCGACCGACGCAGCCTTCTCAAGGATGACGAAAAATGTAAAGTGCTATCGCAAACGGCATGAAACGAGCGGTAAAATTGGACGTGGTTCAGAGAAGAAATGGCGGCCCAGCAAACGTGAATCACTTGACCAAGGCCTCGCTCGAAACCGAAAGAATCGATACAGGCAGGGCCACAACGTACGCTCCTTAACTTGGGAATGTTTCGATGATGGCATTCCCGCAGTTTTACACACGGAATGGTAAAAGTGTGACCCGATGTCCTTTTCCATGAAAAAAATGGCCTCTATGATTCTACCAAACGAGTTAATTTTCCACATCGAGCTTTGAGATGATTATTGCACGGGAAATTGCTCCGTCCAAGACGGTAATTCACTTAATGTTCGTAAGTTATGATTAACACAACATTTCAGGGACAAACATTACATTTCTTGCGGAAAACAACTAGCCATGCATACATTATTTTTAATCCTCCTCCATTACGCGCGACCCCTTTTATTAACGATCTGTTTAACCTCCACTCCAACAGGTACAGATGGCATTGTGATAAAAAGTCCACAGAAGAGAAAAAAATCTTTCCAATTAAAACCTACCAACACCTAATACGCGATATTCACAAGGCTTGATTGCTACCGCCACGAGATGCAACAAACTCAAGCATTTTTCAAAAAAAATCTGATGTGACCACCACATGATTTTCTCCATACCTGTAATATTTCTAAAAATTCCAAAGAGGTTACATAATAATGTATAATTTATGGAACTGCGAGAAAAATTTAAAGACTTTACAAAGAAAAGAAACGAACTCAAACCATAGCCTTATGATAGTGGATATAGCGACGCATCTCCAACAATTAATAAAATAAAAAGGAGCGTTACTAACGTTGTAACACTACGCGTTGTGTTTACAAAAGTCGCCGGTAGGTGGTGTGCTGGTAGCAGCTAAAAAATAGTTTTAAAAATATCTCTTAATGCATTATTTGGGAAAATGTTTCAAAGGTTGTAGAAAATTAAATTTCCTACAACTTTTATTCCAGTAAGTTTTTACATTCATCAAATATTAAACCAAATATTTCAAAAAATCGGATGTGACAAGAGTAAACATACACTTCCGGTTGACCGATTTTAGCTAAAATCTAATGAATTCTTGACTTTCTAGTACAAATGCTAAATATGAAATTTTATGCTGCTTGAATTATTAGTTTTGAGTTAGCGCCCCCACAAGACATCGAGAAAATAGTCGAAACGTGATCAGGGGACCTTAAAACATGTATTTCCGTTTAAATCTCGAATTCGATTTTATGATGAAAATAATACTCTCTCTATACTTCGTATATGGAGAAAGTAAAAACCAAACTCGACCCTTCGGACGAGCTCCAAAGAAAAACCTGAAAACGGATTTTTTTTAATGCCACGAAGCATGCATCAAACCAAGTTGACCCCAAACATTAATACCAGTTACGTCAAACGATGACCGTCGGCACAAAAATGGGCAAGTGGCTCCGGTGTATTAACTGTGCTCCTTTCACGTACAGGTGCGCGCGTGAAAAACAATTTTTTCAAAGAAAGAAAAACGTTCCACTGATGCCGTGCAAATTTACAGCCACGTGAAAACGTTTCGTTCATTCAGAAGTATGCTTTGTATGCTTTCGCTATAAGACTAATGCGAAAATTATTCGGTAACAATGGTAACAAAAAATCAACAAAAACATACGGCTACAGCTAGCAAAAAATAGCACGGTATTGGAGAAGAATTGAGTTGCACACTAAATCCGTTAACATGGTCAACACGCCAACAAGAGGCAAAATAATTGCGTACATGATGAACAAGGTTTTCACATACGCCTTTTCTTCAATTGTGGTACATTTAACTATTTTCGGCCTCCTTTGATAACAACAAAAATATTATGAATCTTCTTATTCTTTAAAAATAATAACTACTTGCATAATTTTATTCACTACCAAAAGCATGCATAAAAGATTTCATGACATGGATAATGAAAAACGTTCATCCCTTTAAATGGACTGAAAAACGAGAAATATTCTACACCGAAAAACGAGTAATTCGACCTAAATTTAAAAAATGAATTTATTTCTGAAAGCCACGTATCCGTCGCCTTCGTAGAAAATTCTCGCAGCAAAGACAGCATAGGTGACAATGGAAATGACCTTTCACCAGCTGCAGTCAAAACGAATTTTTCGATCAAAATCACGTCAATTACCCTTCGTCATAATGATAACCAGAGTGATCCAACCGAAGATAGGAGAAAGGCGTGAGGCGGGGATTTACTCTTCTTTCTTCCAATAACCTTAATGCAAACAATAAAAACAATCGACCTAAAATCTTGAGACAACCAATTACGACTTTCTACCTGCACGGCATCCCTCGAGGAAGCACACACTCTATTATCGAGCTCCTTCAAACCAACTCGTTGCCCATCTTCCGATGAAAAAACGGTGACATCGCAAAACTATGAACGGCGGCAATGAATTGCTACCAATAAGATTTCACAATTAGATTTCTAAGAAAAAAATAAATAATCAGCGGGTAATTTACAAGAAAAATAGATCAAATTTATTTATTACCATTCATACTTGTTTATTTCTTTATATGTATTCTATTTATTCATTTAAAATGATTTCGTTATAATTTCGTTAATTTATTTCATTATTAATAAAAATCGGCTAATACAATAAGGCCATTTAAAGCTGCGAGATGAACAACGTAAGCTTAAACAGACAAACAGGTTAAAAAAATGGAATACGAGCTAGTACACAAGATTCACTTGCAATTCGAATACCACGTTATAAGGAGCTCCGTCAAACATATAGGCCAGAGGGCGGACACGACGACGCGACACCACGTAGCCCGAAAATACTCTTAGAAGCCGGAAATAACATTTATGCCGTGCAAAAAAAGGTAACTTTAGAGGAAAGGAAAACCACTTTCCCACACAATTATACAGCATCCGAATCCAACGCAGGTTATCAAGAATCCCGCCGCAAAAGAAAAAATACACCGCGGCTTTCCCAGGTCAAGGGGAGGACGTGGGGAAAGGTAAAGAAAAAGGTTATCGAACAACCGACGCGCGCCCTAACGCTCTAGTAACGAGTACCGTTGCGACGAGGCGGGGAAAAGCATTTAGGAAAAAAGATGGGAAAACAAGAATCATGTATAAATCCTCTTCCACTGGACGCGACTCAGACAAGACTCGCTGCTAAAAACCCCCTCCGCTAGCGCTGCGCGAGCTAGATAAAAGCAGGGAGAGGAAAGCAGGAAGAGAGGAGAAAGCAGGAAGAGAGGGAGGAAAGCAGGAAGAGAGGAGAAAGCAGGAAGAGAGGGAGGAAAGCAGGAAGAGACTAGATGCGAGAAAAAGGATAGATATCGTCATCCGCCTTTGGTATCACACAACAACTCGATAAGAGGCGCGGAAAAACGCAAAATTTTCCAGGGTTAGAATAGCGCGGGTCAAGGACCAAAGTAAATATAAATACGCACCCATCCTAACACCGACCCCGCCCTTCCCTTCTCCCACACCCCTTTTCACCCGCACGACCAATGTCCACCTGCCCTACACAAAGGAATAAAAAAGGAAATATAACAATCTTTCTTCCTCGAAATTAGAACATTAAAGGATATAACTTCTTGCCGACGCACAAAAATCTGTTTTTTCAACAAAACAACAATTGGGTTCTTCATTCAAGGCATGCACGCGCCATTGCCAAAGAGCGGAAAGGGAGTATGGAATGGAAGGAGGTGAAGAGTGAGGAAGGAGAAGGTGATGAGGGAGGGAGGAAAAAAATGAGAGAGAGGAGGTGAAGAGGCAGGGAGAAGGAGAAGAGGAAGGAGGAAAAGGGGTAGGAGAAGAGGGCGGAAGGAGGAAAAGAGGGGGGAAGGAGAAGAAGAGGGGAAGGAGAAGAAGAGGGGGAGGAGAAGAAGAGGGGGGGGGAGAAGAAGAGGGGGGAGGAGAAGAAGAGGGGGGGAGGAGGAGAAGAGGGGGGGGGAGAAGAGGGGGGGGAGAAGAAGAGGGGGGAAGGAGGAAAAGGGAAAGGAGGAGAAGTTGGAAGTAGATGAAGGGGAAGGTGAAGAGCGGACGACGGGGGAGGTGAAGAGCGGACGACGGGGGAGGTGAAGAGCGGACGACGGAGGAGGTGAAGAGCGGACGACGGGGGAGGTGAAGAGCGGACGACGGGGGAGGTGAAGAGCGGACGACGGAGGAGGTGAAGAGCGGACGACGGAGGAGGTGAAAAGGGAGGACGGAGAAGGTGAAGAGGGACGCCGGAGAAGGTGAAGAGGGGCGCCGGAGAAGGTGAAGAGGGGCGCCGGAGAAGGTGAAGAGGGGCGCCGGAGAAGGTGAAGAGGGGCGCCGGAGAAGGTGAAGAGGGGCGCCGGAGAAGGTGAAGAGGGGCGCCGGAGAAGGTGAAGAGGGGCGCCGGAGAAGGTGAAGAGGGGCGCCGGAGAAGGTGAAGAGGGGCGCCGGAGAAGGTGAAGAGGGGCGCCGGAGAAGGTGAAGAGGGGCGCCGGAGAAGGTGAAGAGGGGCGCCGGAGAAGGTGAAGAGGGGCGCCGGAGAAGGTGAAGAGGGGCACCGGAGAAGGTGAAGAGGGGCGCCGGAGGTGAAGAGGGACGCCGGAGAAGGTGAAGAGGGACGCCGGAGAAGGTGAAGAGAGAGGAAGGAAGAGGTGAAGAGGGTGGAAGGAGGTGAAGAGGGTGGAAGGAGGTGAAGAGGGTGGAAGGAGGTGAAGAGGGTGGAAGTAGGTAAAGAGGGAGGAAGGAGGTGAAGAGGGAGGAAGGAGGTGAAGAGGGAGGAAGGAGGAGGTGAAGAGGAAGGAAAAGAGAAAGGAAGAAGAGGGATGAAAGAGAAGATGAAGGAAGAAGAGGGGAGAAAAGGTGAAGGGGAAAAAGGTGAAGGGGGAGGAAGGGGGAGGAAGGGGAAGGGGGAGGAAGGGGGAGGGAGGTGAAGGGGGAGGAAGGTGAAGGGGGAGGAAGGTGAAGGGGGAGGAAGGTAAAGAGGGAGGAAGGTGAAGAGGGAGGAAGGTGAAGAGGGAGGAAGGTGAAGAGGGAGGGTGAAGAGAGAGGAATGTGAAGAGAGAGGAATGTGAAGAGGGAGGAATGTGAAGAGGGAGGAATGTGAAGAGGGAGGAATGTGAAGAGGGAGGAAGGTGAAGAGGGAGGAAGGTGAAGAGGGTGAAAGGTGAAAAGAGAGAATGGAGAAGAGGGAGGAAGGTGAAGAGGGTGAAAGGTGAAGAGAGAGAGAATGGAGAAGAGGCAGGAAGGAGGAAAGAGTTCGAGGAAGCGAGAGGTCGAGTCATTCCGTCCGTTCCGCATTATCATTTGCAACGCCGACATAAGGACTAATGAAAGTAGGACTTCAGTTTCCGATTTGAATACGAAGTCCGCCGAGGATACTTGCTTTCCCTTTCTCTCGCTCCCTCATAGCTATGCTCTCTACGAGGTGACTAAGCAATCGCTTCGCCAGGGCCACCACGCGCAGACCGGACGAGTCAACCTGCCAGGATGGCGCTGATACATTAGTAGAACGTTCGACATTGTTTTCAGAAAACACGGGCTCTAATGGCAGATCCAGGGGGGTGATTATTCCTTCCATCTACTATCATAAATAAAATTAATTTCTCTCTTTATTACAAACTTCATATTCTATCTTGATAAGATGCCTCAGTTGCAAGGTAATAAAAACCTGTAATATAGAATTTTGACTAATGAGTTTACATCTGCATGTATATTACACCATGTAATTCTTCCAAGAGGTGGCTGGCAGGAGGTGCAATGCACCAGCGAATGTCCCAAACAATATTTTCTCTCAGGTTTGATTCTCTTGTTATGACCTCCGATTGTCCCAGAAAAAACCTACCCTCGATATTGCTGTCCTACTATAGATCTCGCGCATTTTGTCTTCGTGAACGTGTTTCCAAATACACGTGCGTGTCTCAGCTATCCCTACAATCTTCTCCTTTAAACCTTCTGACTTATATTTCTCCATAAGGCTCAACCTAGCGTTCAGTCGGCCATCCTCCAGCGATTTCCAATTAAAATTTTTAAGTAATGAGTTAGACCAGCGCTTCCCAATCTGGGGGTCGCGACCCCAAGGAGGGTCACGATAGGTTTTCAGGAGGGTCGCGAAGGCAGAGCAAAGTTTATGTAACATTCTCAATGTTTTATCTTTAGTCAGTTTTTATTGAAATTTACTGAATAATTTATTTCATTATTAATATCAACAAAAATCCTTATTTTCTATAGATATTCCGATCACATTTTTATCTTTATTGATAGGTCGATGGAGTTAAGGTAGTCACGATAAGGTCGGCTGCCACAAAAGGAAATTCGACAAGATCGGCTCCCGTAAGAGGGGATCGCAGATGCATGAGGCTTGTGAACCGCTGAGTTAGAGTTTAAGACCATCCTCAACTGAATTACATGAAGTGAAAAATAAATGGTCTAATTAGAAATTCAAAGAAGTGGGGTGTCCTCAAAGGAGGCTCGTTTAATCTGGAGCCATATGCGTTTGTTATTTTTTAATTTTGTGAGAACAAAAAATGTTAACATGCTGCAACGGAACTTGAGAAATAAATGTTATTTAGACCGCAGTTAACGATTTCTTTAGTTACGCAAATATAAAAAAATAGAAATACCACAAAACATTAATTTGAGTAAAAATCGCCTAGTTCGTAGTTTGGGTCTTTAAGAGACTGATATCACATCTCTCTTTTTGGTATAAAATTGCACCAGCACATTCACAAGAAACCGGCATCTAAGCTACGAATTTTATTTACTAACTTAACTGTGTTTAGGACAAAATCATCACCTCCAATTGGAAAGTGTCTGGAACCGACGTCGAGTTGAGCGACACGGGAACAACTTCGAATCAGTTTACGCGAAAAAGCGAAAAAAAAGAACCACTGACGAATTTGGGTCGCGTTAACTGCCCAGTCGTTGACGGCAATCACGATCAAGTATCTAGGAATTCGCCCCCCCCCCCCCCCGCGCGTTTTCGCTTACTCTTTGCATTTCAATGAGTTCACATCCCTTCTGGAACTTGCATCGATAACAACGTGAGCATTCTATGAATAGCTCGCACGTGACCGCGAGTTCGCAAGCGTTCAGCCAGAAAACGAAGGGAGGGAGAGAGGGAGGGAGGGAGAGAGGGAGGGAGGGAGGGAGAGAGGGAGAGAGGGAGGGAGAGAGGGAGGGAGGGAGAGAGGGAGGGAGGGAGGGAGGGAGGGAGAGAGGGAGGAGAGGGAGAGAGGGAGGGAGGGAGAGAGGGAGGGAGAGAGGGAGGGAGAGAGGGAGGGAGGAGAGAGGGAGGAGAGAGGGAGGGAGGGAGAGAGGGAGGGAGGGAGGGAGAGAGGGAGGGAGGGAGGAGAGAGAGGAGAGGGAGGGAGGGAGAGAGGGAGGGAGGAGAGAGGGAGGGAGAGAGGGAGGGAGAGGGAGGGAGAGAGGAGGGAGGAGGGAGGGAGAGAGAGAGGGAGAGAGAGAGGGAGAGAGAGAGGGAGAGAGAGAGGGAGAGAGAGAGGAGGGAGAGAGGGAGGGAGAGAGGGAGGGAGGAGAGGGAGGGAGAGGGAGGGGAGGGAGGGAGGAGGGAGGGAGGGAGGAGAGGAGGAGAGGAGAGGGAGGGAGAGAGGAGGGAGAGGGAGGGAGAGAGGGAGGGAGAGAGGGAGGGAGAGAGGGAGGGAGAGAGGGAGGGAGAGAGGGGAGGGAGAGAGGGAGAGAGGGAGGAGAGGAGGGAGGGGAAGAGAGGGAGGAAGAGAGGGAGGGAGAGAGAGGGAGGAGAGAGGAGAGGGAGAGAGGGAGGGAGAGAGGGAGGGAGAGAGGGAGGGAGAGAGGGAGGGAGAGAGGGAGGGAGAGAGGGAGGGAGAGAGGGAGGGAGAGAGGGAGGGAGAGGGAGGGAGAGAGGGAGGGAGAGAGGGAGGGAGAGAGGGAGGAGGGTGGGGGTGGGTAAACTGGACTTTTCCCCTTTGTAAACACCAACCAAAACAGTTTTCTTGTCAAATTTTGAGGTCAGTCACGTCTAGAATAGCGATAGGATTTTATTTTCGATCCATTGATTTTTGATGAACAAGTACCGTAGGAAATAAATGACGAATATCTCTCTGTATCAGGGGTGG
Organism: Tanypteryx hageni; assembly: GCA_028673005.1. Lineage (NCBI taxonomy): Eukaryota > Metazoa > Arthropoda > Insecta > Odonata > Petaluridae > Tanypteryx > Tanypteryx hageni. The sequence goes on from CM054115.1 coordinate 38,681,574, forward strand.
ACAAACATCTGCGGAGCCACATACGATAATCTTCACAAGTTCGAGAGCCACCTGACACATTCTGGGCTCATAAATTTACGAACGGTAAAACAAAACCTGTATCCAAAGCAATTTAGATATAATGCATGTTCCTTTGGCATCCCCGACACTTCTCAAGTCACATTACGTCATTGTGTTCTACAGTGAAAAACGTTTGGCACGCCTATGAATGGAAATTTATAAGAGCCGCATACTAGGTAAGTTAAAGGAGTCGCGGTTTGGCAGCTTATGCTCTATATCCGAGGTCGGCAACATTTTTCCGTCGAGTGCCACTCGACCAATATTCGCTATCTATGGCCCTCTTCGCGTGCCACCTTTCAAATAATATTGTCCATAACGCTTGCAAAAAGGTGATTCTTATAATAACATAATGCGGCATCATTACAAAACGAAATGCGAGTGAAATCAAAATAAAATTCTTTTAAATACATATTTTTGTAATTCTTTTTTTAAATACCTTGTCATATAAAATCTCTTCGCGTGCCATCTTTTGGCACGCGTGACAGGTTGTCGACCACTGCTCTATATATTAAATTTATAGTCTGTAGGGGAAGGGGGTTCTTCAAGCGGATTCCCGACGCTGAGAGAGGGGAATGTACATAAGAATGTCAAATAACTCAATAACGGCTGAATATATTTTAACGACTCTTCCAGTTTTAAATAGACCGACGCCTAAAGAGACTTTCGAGTAATCGCCGTGAAAATAACGGCCCGAGTTCGATTCCAGGACCGTTTCATTCCTCCATTTGAATAATATGGGATTGGAGGTATTTTTTATTTGTATTTTGAAACAGCTTTAAACAACCGCGCAACCTTGGGACTTGAACCGAAGAATGCCTAAAAGAATGAAAATTCATTTCCATACAGTAGATTTTCAAATGCGCATCGACCTGATGCACATTTGTTTTGAAGGCGAAAATGTTACGTTTTGTGATGTGAAAATCTTTTGCTGTTAGGGAAAACGCTATTGTTGCTGATTTAGCGAAATCACGAATATTGAATTGGATTATATAGAAACGAGAAATATTTCGTGAATTGACACCCGTTACCACCAATGGTAAAGGTGGGAATAATTTTGTAACGAGAAAAAAGTCTGCTATGACCGGAAATCGAACCCGGGTCTTCCACTTGCCGGGCGGATATTCTACCTCTGAACTATCGTAGCAGAACACTTTTTCTCGTTTCTGAACACGGATGTTTCCTTGGTTGGGACGGAACTAGCCGGAAGACCCGGGTTCGATTCCCGGTCATAGCAGACTTTTTTCTCGTTTCAAAATTATTCCCACCTTTACAGCTTATGCCTGTCTGCATAGGATCTTCGGATCATATTATTCCACCAATGGTAAAGTTTAACTGAACAAAGTATGAATATATAAATATGGAATTAAAATACTCCACATAAAATGCAATTATAAGTTTTGTATTCAATTCAATCTCATATACAGGGTGGGCCAAAAAATTAGTAAATACATTTCAACACTGAAATGACTAATACTGGAGAGCAAAAGAAGTAGAAAAATTCGCATGCAAAAACATAAGTTCACGAAGAACCATAAGTTTTTCACAAATTCTGCTCACTGTGTCCGTCGTTCATGTTTTTTGCAAAACTGCAGTATCCCTGGTGCCGATCTATGACGACACATTTTCCTCTCAGTAAGTAATAATAAAGGTGAAATACTCCTTTAGCCAAACAATTAGTAATTGTTTGGCTAAAGGAGTATTTCACCTTTATTAATCTTAGCCCAAGTTATTGAGCTACTATCAATTATCTCAGTAAGTAAACAAACGGGCCTGAATAAATTCAGTATATATGTTCATCTATTCATACCCATCACTATAAACAACAGTCTCTATTAATAAAAGGTAATGTGCGTGTCTGGACAGCATATCTCGAAAACCAAGAAACTTAAGACTTGGTGCAGTTACTAATGGGACCATGAGGATGTGAACCCCGGGGACAGAATTTTGATTTTTGGTGGGAGGGAGGAAAGGGAGGAGGGTGACATTCCACATATAATAACACGTAAAAATCGATTTTTCGACTTTCAGGCTTTTATTCTTTTGCAAATTAAAATTAGAAAGAATTGACCTACGATCTTCGGACCTGGAACGTTTTAAGAAAAATAAATTACGTTTCTTATTCTTATCGTCGAATTTTGCCCACTATACAAAATCGCTCAAGTTTTACGTTTAAATCATATTTATTTGAAAAATGTAAGCTTTTTAACTATATGTTGCCTTGCTGACCGTGTCATTGTTAAACCTCGAGATTGTAATGTCACTTTAATCCTAATACTATACGAGTTGTCGGTGCTTGCATATTGCAAGCGCTGAAAAATCACCATATGGCAAGATCTAAACTCGTAAATAAACCGACGCGATCTCCAGGGCAACAGCATTCAGCCACGTGGAGCCTATATATATTAGATAATAAATTCCATTAGTAATAGCAGTGTATTTATAATTTTCCGTGAAATTAAGGCAACTATCCGTAATTTACAAATTCTCCGGCAACTCCGGTCCAAGTTTTCCTATTTCAAGTTTCGTGACTCAGATCGCCCTGCATGAGCAATAAAAATAATCATCATTAAGACAATATCCGAGACATTAAATTTATGGAAAAATTAGGATATTTTCTGTTAAGATTATTGCATCATCATCCATGCCTTGAGCACGTATTTGGATAAAAAAATATGGAGTAATAGGTATGATGCCATTATATTTACAATTGAAATGAGTTAAAATTTCTCGAAAAACTACAAAACACATTATTTTAATGCTGTGTAATGTATTTTACTTTTCAGGTTTTACCGTCACTGCTATCAGGGTTGCTTCTCCGATTGTGATCTCTTATAGTCCTAGAGAAAACAAACCTATTTGCTTCATCCTATAGTCGATATCCCAAATTTAATCGTCGTGTTTGTGCTTTCATTAGTACGTGAGAATTACAATTTTCTATGACACCCTCAATCGCAGTGCGTGATGCAATTAGTGTTTTGGATACAAAATCTTCCATATTATCGGAAGAAAATATTGATGAAGATGTTTTCATATTGTGCATGATATTGAAAATTAGAATATTTTAACTTATATGCTTATGGGAATAAACTTGATGTTAATTCAATTTAAGAAAAATAAAAATTTATATTTCCGTAACTCGAATTTTCTATAATCCGAATAATTTTTGCTTTCCCTTGAGATTCGAGTTATAGAAGTTCCACTGTATTTATACACATACCCGTTTAAAAATATATTTCCGTATTTTTAACTTTATATAACTCGAATAATTTTTACTTCCCATTGAGATTCGACTTATGTAAGATGGCGGAATTAATTTCCATTAAAAGCATCGTAATCGTAACGCATAATATCAGACCCCTTTAAAAGCATTGAGGCCGTTGCCATAGTATTTAAAGATTTCTATTGTTGAAAATAGGAAAAATTCACACTTTTCCGATTAAAAGCTAATGTTTATGCTAATTCGGTCTGTCTTTGAATTCTACCTTCAAAAATTAAGCACTCCGTTCTTTCCCGAATTCGTATCCAAATTTTAATTTAAAAATGCATTTGTAGAAAGTCTTGCAGTGAATCCCATGCTTTTCTTATGGGATATTGAAATGGAACATTGGGGTTTAAAATACCCCTTAAATATGAACTTTTTATGATTTTCGATTTTTCTTGTCGGTTGTGCCGCTCGACCTACCTACATGCCAAATTTCAGAATTCTAGCCCTTCTAGAAGTACCTAAGAGTTTTATGTCAGTGAGTGAGTGAGGCACAAGTAGCTTTATATAATAGATGCGTAAGGAATGCGCGCTTTGAATGCTTTAATTCGAGAAGGAGGGAGGAAGAAAGAAAGGAGAGAGACAGAGAGGGAGAGAGAAAATTAAATGTTCCATTATCTTCAGATATATATTTTGAAGAGATTGTGGGGTTGTGCAAAATAATGTCATGCTTCCCGAATAGTATAGTATAGTAACCAAATTTTGAATAAACAATCCAACCACTAAAATTAGCTGAATGCCCTAATTTTTACACCGAAATATTTTATGTAAAAGGTTTAAATAATTATTTTCGTTTATTATGGGATTCATTTAATGTTGAACGCCACAAAGATATGCTTAACAACGCACGTTCATATTTGTTTACTCATTTACTCGTTACGTTCATATTTTTTTTACTTACTTTTACTTTTTTAACCTATTAAAACGGTAATATGATAAAAAAACAGAATTGATTGCTTGGCATAATTGTCTAAAATGTTTTGCAATAGTAACGTATTTCGAGTTTTATTATTAACTTAGATAATTATTTCGGTCAACATTGTTTTGGTTACCCACAAAGAATACTTCTGTTATCATTTGTTGTAGGATTCCTTTTTGGTGTACGTCATTATCGTATAAGCGAAGGAAAATATTTAGTGTTTTTGGGATAATTGCAAGGAAGGTAAGATTCTGTACTTACTAAGTAAAAGTTTTGGATTATACTTATTCGGTCGTGTTACTCAATAATAAAACTGAATATAATAAACGGCGCAATAGACATTTCACAAACGTTCTCATATACGTATATACGTTTGGTCGACTGTGTAAGCTTATAAAAGAAAAACGCTTATAAATCAAAGTTAATCGTAGTTTAGCGTATATTTTAATGCCACTGGACGATATATAGTAATTTTTTGGGGCATATGGCTTAGTTAGTATTATTTGGGACATCAGGAAGTACGATTGGATGGATTTTAATCAAAATCCTTATAGCCATTTTTAAGTAAATCGAATTTTGTTCTAAAAGAACCAAGAATAAAGTACCCTTAATTGTAGCGCAATATTGTTCATATCTCCAGTGTCTATTATTATATTATACACAAATATGATATATCATTCGATTTAGTGCAACCGTCTAGGCTGTAATAAATATTTTAAGAGGATGGCGGCGACGTGACGTCATAGGGCGGGTCCGGCGAACCTATGGCACGCGGAACGATTTTGCTTGGCACGGCACAAAATGAAATAAGAAATGAAATGTGCCACTCGCCAATACAGCGATATGGCAAAAGTGATCCTGGAAATCTAATAAATTTACATATTGAAACGATGCGAAAGAGAGGCTACGTTTACAAGAGGTACCATCAGTTGTTATGATTTTTCTCATATAATGCATTGTTGAAGAGATATTTTAAAAACTAATTTTTTTTGCTGCCACAACTACACAACCTATCGGCGACTACAGTAAACACTTGACGCTCCTTTTTATTTTATTAGTTGTTGGAGCTTCGGGTTTTCAAATGAATTTAGGTAATTTTTGATTTTAAGAATAGCAGTTTATATCGCTTTAAATTTTTATCCTTGAATAACGGCGGAATCGAGGAATAAGATAGCAAAATTTTCTGGTGAAGGAAGCGAAATGATTTTTAAGGATTGGTGGACTGAAAGGTATGGTGCAATTGAAAAGAACGATCAATAATTGCGTTTTGTGTGTTGACGCCGAAATTACCTACATGCAGACGCGTGTGAAAATCTAATATCTTTAGAGTTTGAAAAGAAAACATCTTGGCCCGAGAAGAAATCGTCCCAAAGGTGTCATCGGCCCACAGGGATTATGCTTTGTGTTCTGGCGCCCCAATCTGCCCCTGGCATCAGCACAGAATATAGTATCTGGCATTTTTATTATATCGTTAACAACCGAAAGTATTTAACTGGAATTTGACAAACGGAGGTTGATGCCTCGGATAAGTCCATTCATGTCATACATCTTCTACATTACTTTATTCATGTCATTTATTAAATCGTTTTCACGTATAACGATTTTTCATGAGATACCAATGGTTTTAGAGAGAACCACCTTCACCAAAGATAACATTATCCATTAATGGACCTTATTTTTCGTTAGCGTTAAATATTTTTGTAAAGTCTAGAAGATGTGGGATTCGCTCTAATAATTCGATAAAAAACTATATTTGGGCCCTAGAACCGCGAACAGACAGACGGTATGGCGAAAACCACTTTTATGGACTCGGGGACACCTAAAACGTGCATTTCCATCAAAATCTCGAAGTCCAATTTTTTCACGATTACAATACTTGCTCAATATACTAAGTATATGAGCAGAGCCGGTATTAGGGGCGGTAACCCTGGGCCGCCACTTTCAAGGGCCCGCTGAATTGTACATTATGCACTCTATAAAAACCGGGAGAAAATCGCATAATTTTTTGCCAGATACGTTCCATAATTTGTCACGGATCCGATTAGAAGATTTAATAGAAATCAATTATATCGCTTAGTGATAGTGTCGTACTGGAAAATGTGTAGAACCCCCGCCAAAACAAATTTGAAGTATCCAAAATCAATTTGAAACCCTAAAACAAAATGGGCCTCCCGCCGCGCGGGAGTGCCCGGTACGTCACTGGCGATAGTTAAACGTACATGTCTGGTGGTAGAAAAATAGGGATCCGTATCTTCCCAGAAATGCTGTTGAATCTGGGTAGAACGGTGCGGAGATGGGGGAGAAAAAAAAGTGATAGGGAGTCAATAAAGGGGAAATGGCGTTAAGTCCAGGGGTGGCCTAAGGAGCAAGCTCCCATTTCGGAGAATATGTCCCAAGTGCTGTGCAGGGAGGGTTAAACATAAAAAGGGCGTGGCATTGGGTGAATAGAGTGAAACAAATTAGTTACAGCATACTGCTGCAGTGCAGAAGAGAGAGGTCCCTGTGATTGGCTACAATTAAATACATCAGCACCATATGGTTATCCGGATTTTGACACCAGTGCCTCGTCCAAGACTAACTCTCCGCCATTCTGCTGCAAGAATTTCGTTCGCATGTTAATAGGCCCTATGCGTCTGTGTCGGGTGACAAAAAAGGTTCTTGGTGTGAAGTGGTCAGTGTAAAAGAGGGCTTAGTCTTTGTCTCCTTGCGTTTTTATCTAGTTTTGCGTTTAATTAGTTTTGCCAATTCCATTCCTATCACCCGGAGGGTGATCGTGACAATTCTTTTGCGCCACTAGCACTTTTGTCTGAAGGCGGCCCAGTGTCTTTATGACCTGTGGATGCCACAATTTCAATTTAATACTCAGCGAAATGGCAGTCATCTATTGCTAAATCGCTTTTTGGAGTTTTGTAGCAAATTTATGTACCTTTTTCTGGCTTGACACGATTATGACAGGTTTTTAAAAATCATGTTACTAATGTTACAGTAAAATAATTATCGGAAACTCGTTGAGGATGTAACATTAATTGTGCTGAAGTGATTCGGTTTCCGTTGTAGACGTTTATGACGCGTTAGTTTGTTTCAGAAACAACTAATGACGTAAAACGCCGGGCAGGAGCACTTTCCTTTGCTCAAGTTCTGAAAACTTAATTTTTAATGATTTTAGTGTTTGGTACGATATCCTCGCGCAAATTGTTGTTAGCAAGATTATGCAAAGCTAAAATATGCAGTTAGATCAAGTATTATCACTTTTGCAAAGCAGGGAATGTTTCTTAATGCAATTCAAAGAAGATGGCTTTGATAGATTGAAAATCTAAGCAAAAGAGCTTGCAAAAAAATTTGAAATGGATCCAGAATTAGTCGATCTTCTAGTGGGATCATCTTTTTGACGACGAAAAATAAAGTAACTATCTTCACATGAAGCTGAAGACGAATCAATACATGATCCCGAGAAAAAATTACGCTTCGGAATTGTTAATACTTTATTGGATCAAGCAATTATGTCACTAAGGAAACGATTTCAGTTGTTCAAGCGTTTTAATAAAAAACTTCGGGTTTTTATACAGTATTTTGACCCTGAAATACATGTCTGATGGTGATTTTCTTAAACATCAACAATTGCTTTCGGAGCAACAGGATGGATTTAAAAGTTACCTTGACGGCTTAAGCCTGTTTACTGAACTTAAATCGTTGCCAGAAGTAATCCCGGATCAATCGAGAACGGCCGTGGATGCCTTTCGATATATTTGTGACAACCGTTTCATTGAAATGATGCCAAATGTCTCTAATGTACTTGGAATTTTATTGACTAAACGGGTCACTGTAGCTAGTTGTGAATGTAGATTTTCAAAGTTAAAATTAATTAAAACGTACTTGCGTTCAACGATGACAAACGAAAGGGGGGTTGATCCTGCTATTATTTCAACTGAAAATTTTTTTAGCATCATCGCTCCGTCATCCGACTTGATTCGCCGATTTCACACTTCATGACGCAAGAAAAATCAACTTTTTGTTGATGGAAGTTGGTTATAAGATACAATAAACTTAAAACATTAAAATGAATTCATTGTGTTTTTAAATGAAACTTTTCATCCAACTGTTGTATGGCGTTCTCGGGAGAAGCTGCGTAGAGAGCATGGTTTAGGATATAATTATTCCATTTAAATAAGAGCTTTTCGATCAATGGTGCCATTTTACATTTTAAAATACAGCTTTCCGATTTGATGTTGTAAGATATAGAAAATAAAACTTACTATCAGATGGAATGACTACGTAACCCACACCGTGAAATCTTCGATTAACCAGTTAAACGTAAGATTTGTCACGAAGAAAAACGTCAGGCGCGCCTACGACGCATCAATGGAGCAAACGACGGAAGTGACGCGTTTCGCAATTCTTACCACGGCGACTCGCACTCGCTACCTAATTGCACAGGGATCACGCCCGATCCATGCGCCGCACGTGAGAAATGACGAATCGAAAACAAGGAGGCGCCATGGCAACGTTCGGTTTTTCCGGAAGAGATCTCCCCAGTCCGTTAATTAGTGTGTTTTGACTCCTGATATCAGGTTAGCGGGCACAGATCTCCCGACGCGGGTTTGTAACTTGGTGGCAATCTGACAATCGGTAATAATAAGCTTACAGATCGCAATTGCTTTTCTGGAAATCGACTATGTATAAATTACAAACAAATGTAAATTAGCAGAGCACGCGAGCAAAGTTACAACCCGCGAAGAACCTCGTTCACATAGGACCAACGCTCGTCAAGCTGAACGACGGTTCTCAAAATACTTACTTAACACTTTTACGATACATGAAAACAAGGCTGTTGCCATTCCAGCCGTATCAGTTTTTTTAACTCGGTAAAACAAGGGCCGTAGAATTCACTGAATCTGTAAAGCGAGGCGTCTAAAATGGCGCGAGCGGCACATCTGTGAGCGAGTTCCACATTTCCGGTTCGGGCTCCGTCCTTCACCGAGCGGGAACTTGGTTCGAATGCTTTCAGAGCAGTGGCGTATACCGGAAAATGTGTAGGTCCCCCGTAAAAGCAAATCTGAAGTAGCGGGAAAAAATTTAAAGCCCCGCAAAAAATTTGGGCCCCTTTTGGCCAAATACTCTCTCGCCGCGAGGGGGTGGGAGGGTGTCCGGTACGCCACCGATTTAGAGATGCGTCTATAACACGGTCTTACTTAATACATTTTCAATATCCTCGTTCAATTCTCTAAGTAAGAGGGAGAAATGTATTTTTAATACGGCGCAGACCAGCCTAAATGAATTTATCGAACGGTACCAACTCCATTTACGTTCGTTTTGAAATTTTCCATAAAAATACGTTGTGTCCGGAATTATGGCAAGCTTCTTTTTTCAACAATATGATATTCAATCAGCGAATCGTTCTTCAGGTTTCTCAGACTTCAAACTCTTTTCTTCCACCTGTATCTTCGTAACAATTTTAAAAATTGCTAAAATGTTCACTATTTTCAGCCCCGCTTGGTATATTAAGTAAATCTCAATAGTAATTACGCATATTTCGTGTCTAGTTAAACTTAAGTATAGATTTAAAGAATCAATTTTAAGCAAACGCGAACTCTTGGTGAATTTACAACGCTATAAAATTGTATCTACGATATGAATCAATCCACCCGATAATTTCGTTCCTTTCACGAAATTTATGAATGTGAGCGGCAATGATCAAACAAACCTGATAAAAATTTATTAATCTTGTAAGTGAAATTACTTCGCTTCTTTACATTCCGCTAGTTTACATTTCATAAAATAACGCGAATACTGGGTTTTCCTTTAAATTACCTCTTAATACTCATGGCATCATTAAACGCGGTAAGCCCTTCTGTATATATAGCTAGTAGTAAGTAATAATAAAAACATTAGAAATCTAGGAGATCGCACCTTAGTCACAATATGGTCATAATTCCGCTTCACTAACTAAATGTTAAAAATCCGTATCGATCATGATAGTAAGTACAGACACAATCGCGGAACAGAAAAACACCCGAGAGAGAATTATCGAACTCGCCTTGGCTGATTTCAATTTGACAAGCCACGACTCTCCAATAGTCATTATAAAGGTTGGGAAAACCGATAAAAAATTCCCAAGCAGTTTATGCCAGCTGTAGAGACATAGTTAGCCAATTTGAGAAGAAAACAACATGACTAGTAGATCCTAAAATTACTAATTCCACAACATTTAGTGAGAGAGAAACTCATTCTGCCCAAGTCTCCAGATCAGATGTAGTAGCATGTCCTGAGCGAAGGATGTGCTAGAAGGGCATGGAGAGGTATGGAAAGTACGGTGCGGGGGGGAAGGATTGGGGGAGGTGTGGGGCGATGGTGACGAAGAATTGGGGGAACCGGGAGAAGGGGCGATACTGTGCGCCTCAACGAGCGATTGGGTTCGCCGGAAAGAGAGAGGGGTTGGGAGGGAAGGGCACGAAGATAGAAGGGAAGTAGGGAGAGGAAGACGTTTGGGTGAGAGCGAGGGCTATTGCAACGGTGTCAAGGTCCTTCGGTGTCCTTCCCCATCCCCTCCACAGCCGCCGCGAGTCACGTTCTCTGCGCGCTATTGCCGGCCTGACTGCCTTCTCGCCTCTCCACACCCCGCCTCCGATCCTCCTCTGCCCCTATTACACCTCGCACGCAGCCCGCCCCTCTCCTCCGACCCCACTCACTTCCGAGGCGTTGATCAAAACTGCGAACACATCTGCCACCCCATACTCGAAGCCCAAGAGCCACTCGAATAATGCCGTGTAAAAAAAGAGCAAGGGCAGCCCTTAAAATGGTACCTAGAGGATTAACGTACGAGTATGCCTCCTGGTAAATTGGCTGTCATAGAATGAAGGCATTTTTTCGATAAGAACTACTAGTAAATAAAAACAGCTTTAAAATACAACATCTCCTTTGAATGTGAAAAGCCACTCATTTTTCGGCACTATGGCGCGTAAAATACTCCAGAATGCTATAACTAATTCAATTTAATAGGTACGGAAAATATTTAAGATCGGGGCTTTTTAAATTTCCTTAAGCCACCGAATCCTTAAATTTAATTTTTTTTCTCACGTACCCCTAACCAAGAGATGTGCTTCGAGGATGCAAGGCAATTTGTAACCTTGAACTGCTGACGTGAAATTATGAATCCGTTATAACTTAAGTGCGGCCCACCAGATTGCTATTGTTGTTATCATTATTTATTCAATAGCTATGTCTACAATTGGATTACCTGCATTTAATAATGCCATGAGTGTTGAGGTAAATAAAATAAAAAATATTCACTATTTCTTTGTAACATGCAAAATACCGTAAAGTAGTGGGTTACTTAGATACTATAACGTAAGTGGTGCCTAATAGACTGTACCTCAGTAGTTAAAGGTTAATTACTCTCAGTCTCTCACGGAATTCCATCCGTTTCAGAGTATCCAACTATAATTTAACATTTACGACGTAATCGAACATTTATGGATATTCTATGTATTAAAACTGACATGGGGGATGAAAAAATACATTCGTTTTCTGTTCGGCGATAGTCAGCAGAAAAAGATTGCATTGGGGCTATAATTTCAAATCTTAAGATATTTGGAAATGGTCAAAAACCTATTTTTGTCCTAACTTGAAATCATCCTCCATTCACTAAGAAGCAAGCTCAGTTCTTTTGGCCTAGCATACGATCATGAGCCCAATCCCTTTCCCGCTTTTAATTTGTTTTTAAACGATGACAAAAAGGAATATTTTACGCGAGATTGTACCCAATCACGTGTAAAACAAGATGAAGCAAGCTACTGGGATAGGATACGAGCTGTTGCCGTAAACGACTACCTGCCTCAAGTTTCTACGGGGTTATGACGAGTAAGTGCTAAACATTAGTCAAAATAGAACGATACCTTCTTGATCTATCTGTGTCGAACTCCATACCGCGTCAGGTACAGACCGAGGCTGGCTATCTTTAAATGAAAGTTTTGGAGAGGTTTACGGCAGGAATGCTCCGTGTGTAAGCCGGTAACACTTCCGTTAACGGCTGAAGATGGAGGGTTCTAATCGAGTCATTAAAAATCGATCTTCGAGCGAAGGATACGGCGCTATTTCGATGAAGAGGTCCCTAAACCCGCGCGCTGCTTCTCGTCTTCCAGAAATAAAACTAGGCGCGTCAAAACGCGCCTAGTTTTATTTCATTCGGTTGTGGTGGCAACATCTTCGCGAATATATCAGCAATTATCTATTGTGTGCATGCCCGTAGTCTAAATTGTGTATTTAAAGTAAGCCATTCATAAGCTCGAAAAATAATAACGTATTTAAAAATTAATAAAATTCCTAGAACTATCCCGTTATTAATTATATATATTATTAGATATATTAATATTAATTATATATATTATTAGATATATTATTAGATATATTAATAGATATGAAGATTACGAAACGAGAATTCATGCTTTATATCCATTTAACGAATACAATACTTTCAATAAAATATATTTGAAAACAAGCGCCTTGAATACGATTCCTTTAATAGCGAGTTTCGTGACGTGTTACTTTTAAGGCATGATATTTTGTCAATGTTTCAACAAATTCTTCCGTACGTGTATATTCTTATCTAATTCAGTTAACATTAAACATACATAATTCGCCTTTTCACCCCATTAACGGTACTCTTACTATTATCGATTATTTCTGCCCTTTTTTCCACATTTCCACACCTAGATTAAGCTTGATTACCTTATTATGTCGTCATGCTATACAAACGTACGCTCTATTTGTTCGGCTAATAAGACTTAAGTTGTGGGTGAAGCGATTCTTTTCTTGGGAAATTCTATAATCTACCGCGAAAGTAATTCAATCGAACAAAGGTTTCTCTGGCGAACCTGATAAGTCATACACATGGACGTTACGAGTTTCGTGATTCTTAGGCGGAGACAAAATAAACCGACCCCATGATGTAGCACTGCAAAGGGGCTTACGTCGTGCATTAATAAAATCAAGTTTTATAATTTCACCAGCGGAAAAGCAAAAGGTGCCGTAATGCATAAACTGTTAATGCCCATGCAATGCCCAATATCCAAGTCTGATTGATTTTAGAACATAAAAACAGAAAATTACTATTTGGCAATGTATTAAATTTTATTGCATTCCATCCTATAAACAAAAAATACTCGGCTCATCGCTTTCGTTTTTGAAAAGTTACCCTAAGAACATTAAATGCGTCCCGGCAGAAGTCACTTGTTTTTTTCCCAACACTTAAATCGGCGTATACGTGCGCATTTTGACGCCGGTGTCCAACACGATTCCTACGATTACAAAAGTTTTTGGTGAACGGGTCACCACGCTCGCCACTTGCGTACAAAACCTACTCAAAACGAATAAAAAGAATGCGGCAACTCTAGAATATGTATGGGATCGGAAACCTCCACTAACGCATTTGGAAAAGTTTTCACGCACACGAGAATAGTAAATTTCGCATAGTAATTCCAATAATCAACTATCGCCCAAATCCTATCGCTGGATGCCCGTTTGGCGAAGACACCATTGGCCTTATTTCTATCGATTTCCGTATTGACTTTCATTTTTTAAACATAAAACACAAGCGTGGCCGAGCAGTCACTCGTCTCTGGCCGATTCGCGAGAGGCAGAAAAATCGAAACGGAAGAGTTCGTAAGAACAATGTACACGCACCGCTCAAACCCGAACCCACCTCCCCCCCTCATCTCCCGCTCGCCGCCAAAAAATACCCACCAAATGAATTTCCGGATTTACTTAACAAATAGCTCGAAACGAGATCACCCCTTCGTGATTTAATATCCGTCACATTCTTTCCCCGCTCGATTTCTAAAAAAAAATGAAATTACGCCAATCGCCTTATCGAGCAAAGGGGCTCATTAGCGAAACCTCCCGCGTGCACGATCTCAGGGTCTCAAAAATTCCTCCACATGAGCACGCATCGCCTCAGAAAGACGGTTAACCGACAACGAAGTACCGCTTTCCTCGGATTCTTTCTCTCGCACGTCAGCGACGCGACACGAAGGCTCAACCATTGCAACAGCTCCTCCGTCGCGCGGTTTCGCAATGTTTTTTATACGTTTGGAGAAACCGTCGACCTGCGGCGGCGGCCAAGGAGTTCCTTAACCTCCGAAGACGCCGAATAAACGGTCGCTCTCGGGCCTTTTAAAAGAGTCGTTGGATGTGTCCCTTATTACAGCACTCGCGCAAAAATAAACAGAGCAAGATGAAAATTTAATGTGCCATCCGCCAGAAAGCGTTACCGATACTGTGGCCACGCATGCTAAACAAGACGATTTCTTGAACATCTGTTTAAAAAAATGTTATAACGATGAACCCGAAGCCAAAGAAATTGGCGCGATTCAAAATCGATTTTTTCAATCAATAACCATCAATCTATATCAACTTAGAACGATAAAAAATGAATTAACGAGCTCACCTTTATTCTTGAACCCGATTCAAAATAACAAGGATTTGAAAATATAAAAAATCTTTCGGGAACTACTACCGGCGAATACCATTGATGACGGCTGTCTTGTAGCCGAACTGCGCCTCTGGTTTTTCATATCCTTGTTATGGTTATTGGAGATAACCGAGAGTACTTGTTAAGTAGTTATTTTTTCAATTTTAATTTTTAGGATTAAATTGTCTTATTAGCCGTCTGACGAGCTCGGTAATTCTCTAGGAAACTGAACCTGATTGATAATAAAAGCAACTCCTTCAGCTGTAAAACGGTTCAGCAAAGCAGATGCGCGTTTCTGTTAAGAAATAGTCATCCTCGATGGCACATACTTCACCAAATCACCGATCGGTAATATACCGCCGAGTACGGCTACTTTGAAGCTGAAATGCGCGTCTGGTTCACTCGACCGGTTTATGATTGCAGAAGTTACGACGATCATTAATTTACTTCGGGCGATCGAGATTATGACGCTGTTACGAGCGAAATTGTCCCTATTGTGTCAGGACCCATTATACACCGACATTAATTACCGGAATTACTCGCAGGAGTGGTGCAAATTTTCAAAAGAAGCCATTAACGCCTTCGCCTCAATTTAACATCTACGAGCACCGTCAGTCGCCCCCGTGCCAAAATTTTGATCCGCGCGCCAAGTATCGGCTGCCTATCAGCATATACTTCGCGCAACAAACTCGATCGAGTTTTGGCGTTTTTCCATCAAGTCTGCGTTCAACAGGAACGATAAACTTGACGTTAACGGATAAACCAGAAGAGGAAAAAAGCAAACCTTTCAAGAAATACCATTCCGACACCTCTGATCTGGGACTCGAAGAGAGATTTTTGAATGACGTGGTCATTTACGCTCAAAATAGATAAAACGCGATATATTTGCTTTCTTCTATTGTTTTTAGACAGCTGTCCAAGAGAGAAAAAAGTGCTTACATTATTTTTTTAATTAGCTGCTATTATTTATGCTAAAAATAAATAGGTAAATCGTAAAAACTTCATGATATGCGAACTATTGGGAAATCTTCTACAGCAACTCGCAGTGAAAATCGAGTACAATTGAAATGTCGGAGCCTAAAAAACCCTTGGTCCACTGACGACTGGAATCTCGTTTTTGTTCACATTTACCGAAATAATTCGAGTTTAAAGGCAATAAAGTCGTAAAAACTACGTAATACCGACATGTACAAATTTTTAAGCATCATTTTATACCTGCTAGCACAAGACCTAAATAGCCATTAAATACTTGGTAGCGGAAAATTTTCCTCTGCATTAAAAACTGGCAACTAGCCGTTGGCTAAGGGTATAGCGGAGTGATAAAAGCCTGAACGGAAAATCAATAATTAAATTCATTGCAAAAACCATTCGTCTTCATGTTATATTCGCATACCAGAACCACAAATACGATCGATTAACACAAACAATTCCTTTTCAGCTCTTCAGAAGGTGCGTCGTCTTCTTTGTTACACGTATCATATTTTATTCTGAGAGTTATACAGGCAACTCTCGTTCAACGAACGACATGCGTTCCCGAAAAGCGTTCGTAAAACGGAAATTCGTTGAACGATCATGATTATTCCGTTTAAACTCATAGTCGATTGAAGGTAAAAAATAAGAAAAATGTTTATAAAAGACTCACAGCGAGAACAAGCACGGTAAATGTGGCCACGGCAATGGCTTAAAAACAAATCCTCGTGATGTAACGATTATGTACGAACCGCGAAAAAACGAATGCGACCGAACGTAGTCAAAGACTGAAGCATAGAATAGCTGCGGGAAACACTGGGTAGTGCACTTCCTCCTTATCGGTACACAAGAGGTCCTTCAAGTCTAAATGGATATTTGTAAATATATTTTGAGTAACAAACAGCACGTTCGGTGACGTCATAATAAGCCTCTCAAGAAATGCGGGCGATAGGAAGAATCTGATGTGGCCACCGCATGACTTTCTCCATACCTGTAAAATTTCTAAATATTCCAAATAGGTTACATAATAAAAAATATTTTAAACCGAGAAAATTTTAGACTTTACAAATAACAGAAAGAAACTCAAACCATAGCCTTCTGATATTGGATATAGCCACATAGCTCCAACAATTAAAAAAAGAAAGAGGCGTTAACAAGACGTAACTAAGCGTCAATTGTTAACAATAGTCGTCGGTAGGTGGCGTGGTGGTGGCAGCTAAAAATATAAGACATCTCTTAAACAATGCATTATATGGGAAAATGTTTCAAACAAAGGTTGTAGAAAATTAAATTTCCTACAACTTTTATTCCAATACATTTTTACATTTATCAAATATTAAAGCAAATATTTCAAAATAACGGATGTGACAATAGTAAACACCCACTTCCGGTTAACCGATCTTTGCCAAAAACTAATCAGTTCTTGTGACTTGCATAAAAATGTTAAATATAAAATTTCGCATTGACCTAATTAATATTTTTTTAGTTAGAGCACCCACAAAAAAAGCTGTCACACACACACAGACGTCGAGAAAATGGTCAAAACGTGTTCAGGGGACCTTAAAACGTATTTCCGATGAAATCTCGAAATCGATTTTTTTTCATGAAAATAATACTTTCCCCTATACTACGCATGGAGAAAGTAAAAATGCGTGGTAAAGTGGAAACACGAAGAATCCATGGGTAAACAAGACCCCCAAGACCCCAAGAGCTTTCGTAAACATCCGAGTTTATTCGATCTGAGTTGGATAAGTGTTATTTAGTTCGTTAAAGTGAACAGAATTTTTGGCGAAAAGCTATAAAATTCAATTCATTCGTTAAAGCGAACATTCGTTCCACGAACGTTCGTTGAATGAGAGTCCCCTGTATTTATATCATTTTTCATCCAGGGATTTACGCCCTACAACTGGGAAAGCGAGAATTCCGAGTAATCATATACATGACTGATAACAGGAACATGATAATTTCCCGGGATTTAGGTCAACCCAAGAGAATAATGAGGCGGTGACTGCCGTTACAAGACCGCAATTAAAGAGTGCAGGAAAACGATAACTACTCTTGGCAGAAACGAAACTCCCCTCCATTCTCCAGCAACCGCCATGCAAGGTTGAAGAACATCCGGGCGGGGCAATTATTTAATTTGTCGGAAATCAGGGAAATTGCACTTTCAAAAAGGACCAAGATTTAACACGCGAAGGCAAATATATCCGCGGAAAATAATGGCTAATAAAAATTAACAAAACTACTCGCACTGAAATGAAAAGATCCTATATAAAACTATGACATGCACCACGCCACCTACCGACGACTATAGTTAACAATTGTCGCTTAGTTACGTCTTAGTAACGCTCCTTTTTCTTTTCTTAATTGTTGGAGCTTTGTGGCTATATCCAACATCAGAAGGCTTTGGTTTGAGTTTATTTCCGTTCTTTGTAAAGTCTAAAATTTTCTCGGTTTCATAAAATATTTATTATTATGTAACCTATTTGGAATTTTTAGAAATATTACAGATATGGAGGAAGTCATGTGGTGGCCACATCAGATTTTTCGTTCTTAGAAAGGTAGAACCCCGCTTGGATTATGTGAACCATTTATATAGTTTTCTTATTGCCAATTGTCAGAACGACCTTAGTACCCAACTCCATGAAAATCCGATGTGAAACATGAGGACGGACGAACAAGACCATAAGGCGTTCCTATTTTACTTTTTGTAAAGAATGCTTAATAATTCTTTAAATGAGAAGGGTACAAGCAAATTACAATTGTAAGTGAAACCATAAATTTATCCAGACAAAACAAAAACTAGGCAGACATCAAAGATGCCTCAGGGCGTTTTCTCGGGGTGACAAGAGGCTCTAACGAGCTGGTCTTTCTCTCATCAACTCGCATCGTGTCAACGATTATCGGCTGGTCTCGCACGAAAGCGATTCTGCAGCCGCTCACAAAATGGAAGACCGACAACTTTTTCAGAATCCACCAAGTTAGCAGGTTGGATTTTTCTCGTGATTTCATATTTTTTTACGAATACGTCAAAGATACAATTTCACAGCTATATCATCTCGAGTAGGTCATTTACTATACAGATCAGTGGTCCTAAAACTGGAGTACGCCGAGTTTTTTTTAAGTGCTACGTGGGAAATATAAAAACTAAGTGAATTACAGTTTTTTTCTATTTTGTGCAAAAAATTCTTTTGCGTCTTTCTTTATGACTTATAATTTTATTAAAATCAAAAACGTGCTGTGATCACTCTGTCCTTCATGTCTGCGGGCAATCGACTTTTTCAAAGAGATATGTGGAAAATTATTTTTGAATTAGATAGATCTTATAAATCGATCAATTTTTCACAGATTGGATTTTCCCAAATTCAGAGATTTTCCGCGTGGTGGCTTCGAAATCGGAAATTTTTAAACTTGTAAATGGTATTTTAGCCAAATTACTGAAGCTAAAGGAGCGAAGTTTCTATGGATGGGAAGGTCCAGAGAGAATCTACATTCCAACGGTGCGGAAACCCCATTGGAAGAGAGAGAAAAACGTGATAAATTTTTTTATAAAACGTGCTACCACCTACAGTCCTGCACGGATCAATCCTTTGGAATTAATTACGGGCCCAGGCCGGGCTTTAAAAATTGCTGGATAGATCAGGTTTCTTATAAAAATTTTCGGGCTTTGATGGGCCGAAACCAGTGTCTGAAATTTACGTATGCGATTTGCTTAAGTTTCTATTTAATCCATTCAGTACGGAGGACGAGTCAAACTAGTTCTCCGTACTGAATGGGTTCAAGCAAAAAAGTGGCATCGGCTTTTTTAAGTAAACTAACCCAGGGTTAGTGAAGAACGAGTGTGACCCGTCCTCCGTACTGAATTGATTAACATTTTTTGCCTATAACATTATATTTGTGTATTTTGTATAGTAATTTATTTTGTTTGTGGTCTTCCAAGCTATACAAATATGTGGATTTAAAAACTACATTCACTGAACAGCCCACAGATGTTGGAAGAAAATTTGGAATACAATAATTACATTTTTCGAGCCGAGGGGCTTTAAACAGGCCACGGGTAGGACCTACAATTTGTTCGACAACGTACGGGCCGAACCGAATCCGAATTTGCATGGGCCGGGCATAGAAAAATCAGGCCCGTGCAGAGCTCTACTTCCACCCCTTGCAAGGATATCTTACTTATTAACAATGACACCACCTTTACATCACAACAAAAAAGCACTTAATAAATTTCTACGGCATACAGGAATAATTCTATGTTAAATAAAATAAAATTATGATGGTTAATAACTTGGTACTATTTCCACAAAACAAAACAGGAATTTTGGAAACCACCTTCTTCCAGTAGTAAATGTTAAATCCACTTATGTACTCGCAATCTGCTATCCTTACGTATCCTTCACAGTTTTTCCCATAAAAATTAAAACATATACTTCGGCTTGAAGGGCATTTTGGCAACAACTGAACGGTGCGAGTGAGTGCCACGCTTCAACAGGCATTCTTGCGAGAGTTTACTCTGTGAAGCACTCGAGCAAAAAAGATCGAGATGCTCGCGCGAGTAACTTCCACCGCGTAAACGCGCCAATCAATCAATATTTAAGATTATTTTCGATGAGGATTAAAAAAAAAAAGAAAAAGTTTAGTTCAAATAACCAAGAACCAACAAAGATCCGTTAAATAAAATAAGCAGATCGATTCAGTTAAAATACAACGGCTCGCATAATAAACTTAACCTAACAAAAATAACATTGCTACGCTCTCCGCGATATGATCTTCAGTCGATAGAATAGATCAGTGGTTTCCAAACTGGGTGCCGCGGCACGTGATTTTTAAAGGTTCCGCGAAAAACTTGAAGTAAAAAAAATCAACGATTTAGTTATCTTGGCAGGTCAACAACTTTTCTCCTAATAAAATGATTATGGTGTAGTACCAATAAATGGATGTGTCCAAAGGTTGTACCGTAAGTAAAAAATATAAACACCTCGTTTCAAGACGAGGTGCCGCCAAGTTTCTGCTTATCTTTGAAAGGGTGTAGCGCCTACAAAAAGTTTGGGAACCATTGGAATAGATCAAGGATGACGTGATCCTAACAACACATACGCAGAAAAAACTAAACCTTGCCATTTGTGCACTAAATGCATTATCCTTGACTCATCTTAAAATGGCTTACACAACATATCGCTATTTCAAGGTTTAGCCGCAACTACTGAGATGTGGTTTATAAGACACCAGCGGTAGCCACATTTCTTTGAGTCCTGGGCAAAAACGTCGTTTGTAGACCCTTAGACTATAAACATTTCTTATTTAAATTTAACTTTGGCCTTCCCATGAAACTGCAATGAACCATGACTTTTGTTTTCATTAAAAACATTTGGAATTTGAATCACTTTCTAGGCAAAACTTTGCCCATAAGTTTTTTTGGGCCCCCAAACGTGTGGGGCCCTGGTGGTCTTTCCATTTACCCATCCCTAAGGCCACCATCGTCAAATTACCCCGCTACATTGCTTTCCGCTAATTTATATTTAGAAAAAAGTTAATACTTGGTTGTTTTCTTTTAGTTACCTCAACCCACTTGGCAGATTATTAAAAGTGGAAAATACAATTTAAGATGTAGCTACTAAATAAATAATACAAAACAATATCGGTCTGGGAGACCGCACCTCAGTTACAGTTACAACACGTTCATCATTTTACCTCGGCAGTTCAAGTTTAAATATCAAAAATCTTATATTGAGCCGAAAACGGTAAATAATTCTCCTGCCGTCTAAACCATCCTCCTTATAACATTTATAAGAAAACTCAACGCAAAAAGTGACCGTTTAGAACCCTTAGGACATAGAAAACGATCCAGATTCATAGAAGCGCCTACCCGTTTCCAGAAGGCAATATGTACTAAGAGTTTTCCAGGCCTCGCAAGCATCATCGCCTCCCCAAAGGTTAAACCGAGTAAATTTACCGACACACTGGCCGTGAGGGAATATTACACGAGCGCCTACGCTCAAGATTCAACGTGTCATGGAAGACTAGTAATTACAGACGGTAGAAAGAGATAGAGAGAGAAAGAGAGAGAGAGAGATAGGGCTGGCAGAAGGAGATTTTCCCCGTTCATTATGCGACGACGTTTTTAAATCTCATTCACGACCTCAGCGGAGGAGTGTGAAGGTGAGAGTGGAAATATTCGCCGACACGAGAGGAAGGTTTAACCGGGAGAAATTTGCCCCATTAAGGCGCCGCCCGGCCCTAATCGGGGCGAGGGGAAACGTGATACCACATTAACAAGGAAGAATCCGCCCCATTAAGGCACCGACCGACCCCAAACGGGCCGAGGTGAAACATGAGGGCATATCTCGACCAGGACGGAGCTCGACATCTCGAGAGGGATTAAGAAAGCTTTCCTATCTCAAATGGCGCCATTATGCACCGAAATTTAAAATGACGTTTATGTAGTATCGCCCTACATGTAGAGAAAACATGGGAGCTTAGGAAAACGATGAGAGGTAAAGTAAAAGCGAATAAATGTTAAGAAAAAAATTAAATAATGATGACACCGACAACTGATAATATAAGGGAAGGCAAGCTGGATGGGATGTTATTTGAAAATGGACTGCATGCACAACGATGCGGCCTAAGGAAATTTTAAAGGAAAAACAGTAAAAAGGAAAATTGTTCAGACGACAAGCGACTTGAAGAGGAAGGAGTTATCCAGAACAAAACGACGTTTGCGTAGGAGAGAAAGATACCTGGCTTTACATATAATCACTACAAATAATGATGATATAAAACGAGGACAGACGAAATCTTTTCTCGCACAATCCAAAAAGCCACGCCGTATATCTTTAATGTGATTTATACATTTGCTTGCAGTGACTACATCCGAATAAAATGAACAATTTACGGTAAATTAACTTACAGTTAAAGTATTAAATGGTACCTCTAGGGCAATGGTTCCAAAACGTTTTGAATGCACGGCATCCTATCCAAGATAAACACAATTTCGCGGAACCGTAGCCTTGGAACAAGGTTTCTTATATTTTTACATAGGGATAGAGCCGGGACAGGATATTTTTGCGCCCTAGGCAAGGTTTTAAAATTGCGTTCTCTTCTAATTAAAGTATACAGTGCACTATTTAAACTCTCGAAACTAGTTTATTTACAATGTAGGTACAAGTAAAATATATAAAATATAATGGAAATTACAATGTCTTTTATTTCTATTATGGAAACTTTCCACAAAGTGGAGCCTTCTCAAGTGGATTTTATCGTATAAAACATACTTGAAATGCTTCCTCTGATTCCAAAAACCCATACGAAAGAAACTGTTGCTCTCGTGGTGGAGCATTTAGCAACTGTAGAGCACAACATCGAGCGAGTTACTTTCCATCCTTGACTACAGAGAAATACGACTTGGTAAGGAACTTATTCACACCAGTGACAACTGACTTATGCGTTTTTACTCTCTCCGAAGAAGAAGAGTTAGCTTCTCTTTCAACTGATCGCACACTGAAAATCAAGTACGCCGAATTGTCTCTGGATATATTCTGCATATCTGTTAGAGAAGAACATTCAGAAATTGCGAAAAAAAGCTTTGCCAGTTTTCTACATCCTTTGAGAGTTGGGGTTCTCTACACTTACAAAAAATTAAATGCAGAAAAAGGGAACTGTGTTGAAGATGAAATGAGAGTCTGCAAATCACGGATAAGTCCTAATATCAGTGCAATTATTAGAAACTGCCAAGCTCAAGTGTCACATTAGGTAAGATTTTAAAATAGATTTTTTAACAAAACTTCATCATTAGTTGTTTTTTATATCATAACATAATTTGGTCGATTATATATACGACATAATATAATAAATATATGTATTTTTATGATAAATCCTAGTTCTTTATTCAAATCTAATTCCAGTATGCTGCGAAAAAAATGAATATCCAAAGTGTACCGCGAGCACCAAAAGGTTGAGAACCACTTGCTCTAGGGCGGTGTTTCCCTATCAGCTCGAGTGTTCGGACTCCTTTTTAATATCCAAATATTTGGTGGATCACATCATGTTGTAGTAGTTGTAGCAAGAGATTGAATGTGAAGGCCCTGAACAATCCACCCAAGGGGACTCGCCCACTTCACCTACGTCACTGACATCAGACGAAGGAAAATCTCACCGGACCCAACTCCGGGCGTTGGAATCGATGAATCGAACGAGTACCGCGAAACTCCGCGAGCGATTCAAAATTTAAAAAATACTCTTTTTCTATGCCTTCGAAGGCAAATATAGGACTGCCCTTTTTTAATCGGATTTTTTTAATACCAAGCCGTAGAGTTACGCAAACATGTGGGTCAGACAATGACTCGAAATCCTTCGCAAACAGCGAAGCCTCGGAGGATCGGCGCAAACAGAAAAATTCGCAAAAATAAGGAAAAGTGAGGCAGGAGATTACCAACACCACTTTATATAATTAAATCGTAAATTTTATGACGTATCATAATTTCGAATTTCTAGAAATTGTGTCAAAACTTCCGCGCCTTAAACAGTTTAGCCGCCACGTAAAAACCCGATGGCTTCACCTTTTCCGAAATGTTGAACTAGCATGACATTTGAGGAAACGCGGCAGAGGATGAAGCAACTCGTGTGCTATTTTAAGCCTATCTGATTACTCTTTTGTATTACGAAATAATGCGGAATGAAACTTTAATTACAGGCGCGTCGAGGAAAAATTTTAAAACCGACTGAAAGATAGCGCAGAATAGAATAATTTTTCCGAGACGAGGAAACAAAAGAATACCTATACCTATCTCGCTCCGGCAAACGATTACCCACTATCATCCAGTCGCACGTAGAGCCGACGTTATTTACTTCGAGAAACAAAAACACCCCGCGAAGCAATCCGTCGGAATCGGATAAAACGCACGTCCGTCGCGTGCGTGCGTAATCGACCGTGCGTTCGAAATCGTTTCGAAACTGGAACGGAGAAACTGGTGCATCTTCCGTAGCGGGGGAGAGTGGGAAGGGAGCAAAAAAGGAATGCGCTTCCGAATGCGACCCCCTCGCTTTGTTTACGTTTCGCGACTTGAGTCACCAATGAGG
The DNA here is from genome assembly GCA_028673005.1 of Tanypteryx hageni. NCBI lineage: Eukaryota > Metazoa > Arthropoda > Insecta > Odonata > Petaluridae > Tanypteryx > Tanypteryx hageni. Next base: position 38,706,327 of record CM054115.1, read on the forward strand.
AGACGGACTCCGTTATCTGCATTCTCGGAGAACTTTCGTAGATTAAAAGATGGAACTCTCGGTGCAACGCAGTCCGCTCGAGGCCGTCTGTCGCCAGGATACGCTCCATTTAGAGATCTGACCCCCTCCCCCCCCCACTCGATGGCACGAAGGATTTGCAGACCACGTGAACAAACAAGCGAGCACTTCATCACTATTAATACCGCGCTAAGTCTCCCTCACACTCTCTCGACGAGATGGCCGTTTAAGTGATTCGGAGAGGTTGAGTTCGATGGTCAACCAAAGTCTGCTGCAGCACATCGTAGTCGCATATTCAATTGGAACGCATTAAAACAAAAATGCTTCCGTTGAAACGAGAAAAAGACAAAGAAAAAATTAAACGGCGGCAATATTATGTCTTTGATGACGCAAATTGCGCATAATTAAGCGTTTCCATATTCAAAGCGATCTAAATCCTACAAAATTTCTCAATGGAAGGAAATGTATCGAATTAATAACCCGTTTCCTGATCGCGTTAGAAAAAATAACACACACATGTAACTAAGGAAGTTAACACTTGTAAATCGCAAATATAAGGCTACATAGTATTTTACTACACATATTCGGAATACCGTATTTACCCGACTATAAGAGGAAGTTTTTTCTGTTTTTGTTTCAATTAAAGATTGGTGGTCCGCGAATATATAAAAATATATAAAAAATAGTGAGTGATTATGACTAGCGAGGCGTCGTTTAAATGACATTTTATCTTTTCACAGCACATCGACATGACAATATTTAGAGATTTAAATCAAAATTATTCCAAAAATATAGTTTAATTTATTTGCTTCAAGAATGCTTTATAAACTATTATTTCGTCAAAACTGACTTCAGTCAAGGGGATACGTCTTATATTCGAGGTCGTCTTATAGTTGGGTAAATACGGTTTGTGAGACACCACTTAGTGTCGAAATACCTCCGGGTATTTCACTTTCTACTAATTAACATTTTTCTTTCGACGCTGGACCCGCCGGGAAGGACTTCAAACCTAAGGGTGAGCCCTAAAAATCCAATCTTGTTAATACAACCGCCGGCTTCGGTAACGAAGCTTTCACGAACGCAGTTTTTTGAAGAAAGAAAAATCCCCACCCGTCTTCCAACGACGACACATCTCGTCAAAACGAGAGAACGAATAAATCCGTACATTTTCGAATGCATTCGGTGAAATGAAGTCTTGCGCGGGGGTGGATCAGACAACAGTCTGCTCGCATGAACGCAAACGCACGCAAGCAAGCAGAGGCGGCGGCGCGAGCACTTCTTTCCTTTCTTTCGATTTGGACGAACAGTGGCTCTGGAGTTGACCTTCGCGAGTAGGTCCTCGAGATACACGAGGGTCGTCGACTTTTGAAATCGATCCAAGTGGACTGCTCTCTCTATCTCTCTCTCCCTCCATATCTTTCTCTCTCCCCTCCCCTGACTGGATGTCGACGGTGCTCCAAAAAATTAAAACCAAGCTTCGACCGAGAGTTCTCATTCGACTCAAAAATAATTCAAAAATAAACGCGAGATATCCGAGCGTAATGTTTTTAATGTCGTTCGTAATCTTCTGAAAGGATGGCACCTCAAAATCAGACGGGTGTTTTACGAAGGCGCATCAGTTAAGCTATTATTGGTGTCAGGCAACGATTAATCGCTAACAACAATGGTTCCCCGACTTTTTGTAGGCGCGGCACCCTTTCAGAGATACGCGATTTACCCGTCTCCGGCAAGATCCACTTAAATGATGATTTTAGGGCGGAAGATGCACGGGCGAGCCAAGTTTCGTTCCTTAACCCATTAAAATCCTGCAATATGGCAGATTTATCTTTACGGCAACGAGTATCTCAATGGGTATTTTTAGTTATTTTTATTTTACATAAACGAAGATGTGGGTGACTAGACAGTTCAATTGGTGTTGGAATTTGTTCCGCTAAATCTGAGGTCGGCAACCTACGATCCGCGGTCATAAAAACTTTAAAGTTGAAATTGTAAACATTAAAAAGTGTTTACATGTATTTCATTGTTATGACAGAATCTCGACGTAAGTTTCGCTTTAATCTCTTATGGATCGCGCGGAATCACCAATGCGTCACGCCACAGAGAAGAGTTGGCGCACATCTGCGCGAAATGTTTCAGGTAAAAACAGAGACCAAGTGTGCAATTTGAACGCGACACAAAAAAGAAAACCTAAGAATGAGAACGGGCTTTATGAACGTCATTTAAATGAATTTTGATCTAAATGCTAAATCCACTAGAGAATTATCAAGCTCGTCTTATGGCTGAAAACTAATTCAAGAATGAGCACAAATACTCATCTTAGGTGTCACCACTTTGAATGGCTATTAGATATACCTAAGATAAGTACTTTTATTCAAGAGTACATTTTTTAATTTAAACGCCACACGATTATTTTTGTTCGGAAGAAAAAATCCAAAACTCCACAGCATAAATTCAAAAATATTTACAAACTGACATTTCAGGTGCACTTCCTTGAAAGAACCGGTTAAAAGGTTTTCATTGAGAAACAAGGAGAAAACGCGATAGATCTTTCCAGAGCGGAAAATTCCTCCTTGATAAGCGAGATCGAGATATAATCGGGTCACGAAGAAATTATAATAATTAATCTGTTATGGGTCCGAACCGGCCAATTTTAACACAATCGACTTTGATCCTATTAAGACGCGGTTGCATGCGACCATTCTTAGGACGAGACAACAAAAACAGAACGACGCGGTCGCGAATGGAAACATGCGATAAAATATTCACGGTCTTTCAGGGAACAAATACATTCGACTTTAATACGGACCGGAATGTTAAAATGAAGACGTATACCATAAGATAATTGATATTAATGCATCGAACCCATATACCGACCGAATTGTTTGTTCTTTGCTTCAACATTAAGAGCGAATTCCAAATTTGACGAGAGAAAACTCTTAATTCCACGACAGAAAGAAATGGCGTCTGAAAAACTCTTTCGAATGCAATTGTTTCGGCGAAGAAACTTCCGGTGAGTTGATTTCAACGCATCATCGATTGATACACACAATGGAAAAGTTGCCCCTTGCAAACAGTTGCGGTCAGACCACAATCTCGCTTCCTAATAACGGTGCCTTCGACTGATTCCCTCCTTGATATCTCATCAACCGCACTTTCTTCAACTGAAGCGAAAGTTCAGCATATTTTACTTTCCTCTTCGGAAAGCATCCTCCGATTTCGCTATGTTAAGGGTAAAAAAAGACGTACTGATAACAAAACAATTTCATTTCCTTCAGGGGCAGCAGGCTGATGATGCCAGAAAGATGAAATTCATTTAACCTCGGCAGATAGACGCAAACGAATATATTTTACCAAACGAAAACAATGAAGCAAAATTGTTTCGTGATGAGCTCAAAACGGCGCTCATAAGTTACCCCATGTATGCATTTTGCACGGTTTTTCTTTACAGGAATGCATGTCTAGCGCAAAGTGGGAGATGAGTATAAAATATAATATATGACGGGCCCCATTGTAATTGAGCACTATCTGACCGGCCGGGAACGTGGGCGTTGCCACATTTGTGGTAAAATTACTTACCAAACCATTCAAGAGAGAGAGGCCGCAGATCATTTTACGCAATCGAGAGCGAAGAGTTTCATTTAAAACTTAAATATCTTAATTAGGCAAAAATTTTGACAAAAAAACTCACAAAAATTTTCACGTTTTTAATTTCGTATCATATTCTCCTTCCCACCTCCTTACGTCAGAATCACAGTAATAAGAGGGTCTCATCAAATTAACTGGAAGCCCACGTGTTTAAGGTCATTTCCTTTACCCTAAGGTTCAAAGCAGCGTTTCTTAACCTGTGGTCCGCGAGTATTGCCCGAGAATCACTATAAAAAAATAAAAAATAATAAAATATGCAACATAATGGTCTTACGAGTGCGCACAGGCTTCCGAGCACACATTACTTTTAAAGCAAACCATGCTGCAGGACGATGATGATAAATGTAAGATTAATAAATACAATTTGGGGGCACGAAAATAATTAATGAAAGATCTTCAGATTACCAAAGCTTAAGAAACGCTCGTTTAAAGAATTAACTAGACTTTTGCCGTCCCTTTTAAGAATTCCACGATATTTTAATTATGAAATTTGGGGTAGATACTGTATAGCTCCCACACTTGAGACGAAGGACCAATTCCACTCGCTCTTGAGGTCGGGAATGGTACCGAATAGAACGTATTAATTATGAACTAATGGACAACATACAAACAGGTCAAGATAATGAATGAGGCTGCGAATAAAAAAATTATCGTCAACCAACCGCCACCTTTGGTACAGGCATAAACAAATCGCGAGCAATTATTATTCGCTGTGCCTACATGCACGATTTAATAGCGCTTCGTAATAGGTGGGAAGCACATACAATTAAACAGTTTTCGACACGCCTACTCATTTCTCAGCTCATTTTTTTGTCTCGATCAAAATCAATCGACGGATTGGGCCGACAAAATATCGGGTTCACCGTAAGTAAAAAATTTCGGTAGATGCGATCCTTTTAAGGTCGCCGAATAAATACAGATTTAAAATACACAAAATTTCAACGAATTAATTGTATATAATTCCGCGTTTGAAATAGCAAGGTATCGTGTTTGACTGCAAACAGTACGACCCGGCATTGCTGGGAAAGAAACGCGTACGGAACAATAGTGGTAATGAACGAGAGACAAATTGCACTGAACCTACACTAGGACGTCAAAAGCAACGCAAACAAGCAATAACTCAACATATTATAGGCCTGGAATGACGTAAATGTGGTACCGAAGATAGCTACGGTTATGTAGCGCTCTTTTCTTCTTCCAGCTATCTGCAGACGGCGACAAATAAAAACTAAAAATGAATTCCAGAGCGACGACGAGGAAAGTGACCGCGGAACTAATTACGAACGATATTTATCGACAGTTATAATTATATAAACGTCGAAACACCCTCAACACGAGGCTAAAATATTAGGTGCGACTGGAGGAGGAATCACCAACTTCTGTCGAGCCTTATTAAAACCGCCCTTGAGCACTATAAAACACAAAAACGAATCGGGGTTACGGGATAATTCCAAGTTTTCCGATCGTCCAGATGAAGTTCGACATCGTTTACGGACGATTCCGTTTATACTCACATAAAAATCCACCAGAATTATGGAGCAGAACTTCTCGCTGACGAGGAGGCTGACGAGGAGGCTGACGAGGAGGCCGGAGAGGAGCAGCGGCAGCAACAGCTTCGAGAAAACTCGACTACGTCAACCACCGGCTTTTAAACTCGCACTGCGCGAAACCGCGACAATTTCAGCGATGCAAAACAGCGATAAGCGATAAGGACGATAAGTGGCGAATGACAAACGAACGGCGTTGAGAGGGGGAACGAAGACGACTCGAAATTATCCTCGAACGCTAGAGAAAGGCCGCGAGAACGATTTGATACGCGAGGTAGCGACGGAAGAAATCTCGCCTCGCCACAAAGTCGATGAAGCAGACAGAATATTTCAATTGTCGACAGATCACCTTTGGAATTAAATCGCGCAGAAACGAAAAGGATTTCGTACGAGACAAGACACGAGCGACAATTGAATGGGTGCAAAGACCGTATGCCAGTGGTTTCCGAACCGTGGGGCGCGTGACGTCACAGTCGGTCGATAAGGGGGGATGGGGAGGGCGCAAAAGATTTGTCAGATATCTACCGTCGTAATCGTGATACCTACAACATGCGGTCGCCAAATTCTAGCCATTAAGTGGCTAAGAGGTACCGTTTACGTCCACGTCTTTCTTAAGATGGTTATATCAATGGCAGTTGTATATCCAAAAGGTATTGTTCATGAACTATGACTGAACATGACAGAGAGATTCGCAAAAACAGTTTTCTTAGGTTACGGGTGACCCGGCTTTGTAATGTTTGGAAACCACTGCCGACAACCAACTTCCGACACTTCGAAAAAAACCAGTTCCGACATCGTTTCTGCGAAGGAAAGGGATGCCTTACAAAAACTTGGGTATCCTTAAATGAATCAGCTGTTATACGATGACTATTAGACGAGTTATCGAGAAGGGAAGAATATTGTGGAAGGCAGGACGAGGTGAAGGACCCGATTTGACTTATAACCTGTCTGTGGATGGTCTACCAACTATAAATATGAAAATCATCCAACACAGTAATAGGACTGTCGCATTTAACGACAAACTTCAGATTTTTTTCAAATTAGTACAATTCCTATCGCCGAAATCCATCGCAATATCTAAATGATAAGGATTAACCACTTCAAGCGTAGAACGGAAGAAACGCAATTAAAGAAACACTTGTTCAAAAACGATTGCATTATCATTAATTGTGTAGCCTGACTATAAAAACACGTTATCCGCTCCATCCATCCTAAAAACAACTAATAAACGGCAACAATCTCGGAGAAAAATGAAGAACGGAAAAGACGAGGAGTGACAATGACTTTCAGATAACGCAGGGAGCCAAGAGGTCTGCCGCATGCAGGTAGAACCTGTACGTAAACGATGCATTTTTTCATCCTAGAGAGACGGCTTTCGTTCGGTCGCCCCGTTTCGAAAGAGAAAACACGGAGCGAGAGAGAAAGAGAGAACCGGAGCGAGGCCGGAGTGACTCCGGCAATTCCAGGAATATCTGTGTCAAATGAGATCCGAGACTAAGGCTACATATCCCGCGGGTATTCTTAAGAGAGAAAACGAAACTAAACGCATGTTTGCATCTCAAAACCCTTTACGTTCAGCGGTCGGCAACCTATGCAAAGAGATTTTATATGGCACGATATTTCAGAGAAGAAACAAATATACGAAACGCGATTCCGACTCCTGCATAAGTTTATAATCGCCTGAAGGACCTATCCAATTCTTATGCGGCATTCGCTTTAAGCATTTAGCCTGTCTAGATAAGAATTACGTTCTTGTCGTCCGCACTTATTTTAGGAAGACCAGGCTTTATTTTTTTTACGGCGCGTCTCCTTTTGCATCGTATTGTCCCGGTGTCCCGAAAACATTTATCGAAGCGATAATTTGTCCCGTATCTTCAACGTTTTCACAAAATAGACAAACATTATATTAGTAGCCAATAGTAGCCAATTTATTTCCACTTTGTTTAAGTGCCCGCTTAAATATGGACGGAATGTAAACTGCGAAAGTTTCATACGGTGCGAGAACAGACAAAACTATACCTTTTTCGAAATTTAAAAATTAATTGAAAAGTACAGCGAAGTTCCATTTCATGATAGAAGTTTCTATATAGTGGCGTGTCCGTTTTTCTTTCAAGTTACTCCTCGACCCGAGAAAAGAAACGACAGTTTAAAAGGCAAAAGTCTTTTAAATCGCTCCATACAATGCATCGTTAAAACATTTCCGCCTTATAAGGTAACTACAGCAAAATTTGTGTCATTCACTCGCCCCGTTTTTATTTTCTGGGTTATGATAAATGTCCCGTTTTCATCTTCGGGGTTACGATAAATGTTCCGTTTTTATCTTGATGTATTCTGGTCAACCTAACTTATTTGTGTTGTCAACCCAGTAGAAATGACGCATTCAACCTCTAGCTTTCACGTCGACAATGATCTTTATATTAAACGAATTCTCTCCAATCACAGCAATTGAGAAATATTTCTTAGCGCTGTGTCAAATTCGACATTTTTCTCTTTAAAGATACACGTTATTTGGAGATGCGAGCCATTAAAACTCGACGTTTGGGTTTAATTCTCAATTCCCACCGCTACGATGGCGAGGTTCTCTCTTTCGATCCAATCCTTTAAGTCTGGTTTCCATTTAAATTATTCCATTGCGATACATTCTCACATCCTTCAAAAATCCAAGCGTACAAAAAAGATATTCCTACTAAAAAAGTAAATAACTACCAGAATATGGCCGATAGTCTCTGAGAACATAAAACTGGTTCAAAAAGGACTACGAGATTTCAGAACCATGAAGCGTGCCATAACTCGGAGGAATTGACGGAAACGCAAGTACAGAGGTGCCGAGGTTTTCCCAAAGCCCGGTTAGAATAATAAACATTGCGTCAAAAATAAAATTCTTGCGATCTAACCGAACTGCCAAAAGAGTTTTGCTTTCAACGTTGCTTTTTATTAATGATAAAACGTTACGTCACGTATCCCAAAATCCCATTAATTTCAATTAAGCTGACAGTAGTTTTATTATAGTCTAATCGGCGAGGAAAGATGCTTTCTATTGGTCCTGTGTCGAGAGACCCAATTTCATTGTTTAGCGGTCGTCCGACCCATATTCTGAAACACCCCCCCCCCCTCGCTCCACGACTTCGGCCATAGATAAATCGGTACATACAGCCAATTTGACCAAAGAGCTAGAATAACGCGGAAATGTCGCATTTCCTCTCCTCAACACGCGCACTTTATTAGAAAAAACGTCGCATCCGCGCATATCGCATCTTGCTCGTGGCGACGGCGACTCCCCGCGTCCAAGCGACGGAACTGAAGGAGAAATGGTTCCGCGAGGACGGCACACTTGGAAAAACCTTGTTTTTAACACTCACTAACTGTTGCTAACACGGAAGAAGCAAGAAGTCTAAATGATTGAATCCTCTATTTCCCTCCCGGGCATCCGCTCCACAGACCAGCGACGGGGGAATAAAACTACACGTAAACCATTCGAACGTGTTAAACCATCGAGAAATGCGATTCGGAGTCTCATTTTTATCCTTATTCGCGCCTCGCATTAGGTGCGAAAACACCCGGGGAAAGCACGTATCACTTCACACGACGTCAAACTCCACGATAACGAGACGAAGAAACAACACCACCGCTCAAATGCGACAAGTATGCACGGAAGGAAGCCTATTAGAATGTAATCCCGTTTGCCTGGCGGAGAAAACATCGGCGTGTGGCCATGTCGTCGGACTGGGTGAACCGAACCCACCGGCTATACAGCCCAAAAATGATCACCAACGCTGGTCGACACTGGATTGTGTCCGCACACTATGCCACGACCGCAGAAGTGGGTCAAATTCGACAAATACAGCCGTCGTCATTTTCCTGCGAGGCAAATCCCCTGCGGACGTCAACATAAGGAGGATCACCACCACTGACCTGCAGTGTAGGGCGCCGGGAAGGCTGGCTTCGTGAGGCACCGGCGTCGCGGCTCCGCTGTGGGGAAGGGAGTCCACCCACTCCTGCACCGTCACGGGAGATTTGCGGGCAGGAACGACGGCGATAGCGCCTTCTCCGCCGTCCGCCAGTATGCCCCCCACCACCACGCTCGCCTCGCTCCCTCCCCCGTCGACCACGGTCGAGCTGGCCCCGCTTCCTCCGCCTCCTCCGCAGACCACGAGGGTCAGCAGCTTAGTCGGCTCGAGTACGGTGGGGCGTAGGGGAGAAGGGGAGGAATCCGCCCCACCCTCCCCCCCTTTCGCCGACCCGCTCTCGACCTCCTCCCCTCCGCATCTCCCTCCGCCCTCCGGTGCCTGCAGAACTATCTCCGGGACCGGCATGAGGTGGTGTGCAACACCCGTCGGGGTTGCCGCAGCCGCCGCCACCGAAGCGTCCGCGGCGGCATCCCCGGGTTTTCCCGCATCGCGGCGGTTACCCGAAGAGGGCGGGGCGGAGGAGGAGCTGGTGGAGCACGGCCCGCCGCAGCTCTCCTCCCCGCCCCCGGAAGACGCCACGGAAGAAGGCGTGGCTGCCGGGAGGAGGCGGGATATGAGTCGGCGGCCGAGCGAAGGGGATCCGGGGGCGGAAGGGGTCTCCCCACCGCGGAGGCGGGCGTCGAGAGCTCGTCGGAGTACCCGAGGCGAGGCCTGCAGCGAACGGACGAGAGAGTGCAGCCGGGAGGAGAGGTCTTCGGGGGACTGAGCAGGAGGGACTTCCTCATCTGTGCTCCGGGGAGGATCTAAAAGAGATAGGAGGAAATCGTGTAAGAGAAGGGAGAAAGTCCCCGAGTCTAGGGGAAGGCCGTGATACGCGACGTGCGCGGACGTGCTCGACAAAACGTGCCAGTTCAGCTACGTCTAACACTATTACGCGGCTCGGAAAAAGGTAACATTTAGCGCGACTTAATAAAAAAGACGCTTATCTATGCTCCCATTCCGTGGATTTCAAGCCGAACAAAAAAGAGTGATATTTAGACGCACGAGCTCTCTGAGCGCAAGGGTTTTCCAACGAGGGTACGCGTACCCCTAGGGGTGCGAGCAGCGTTTTAAAGGGGAAAGCGAAAATTAAATATTACAATTTTTCTACTTCAGTTTTCACGCATTACTTCTGAATCAAAGGCTATGATTTTTACGATCACGAATAACGTTTAAAAATGTCGTCGAGAGGTTTTCACTGACAAAGAGGTAATGGGATAGAAAAATTTCTTGTAAGTAAACTATTGGGATAACGGCGCATTTTTTCACTCAAAAAGTTGAATATGGTTGTTAATCGTTATATTATTACAAACAGAAATGTATCATACAAAAATTACTGCACAAAATTTATATATATGAATATCGGTAATGTATAGATATACATATACATATTTTTTGTTCGTTAACTTGTCATTTTCAAATATGTTCGAGTACGCGACTTAAAAAATGGCCAAAGGAGTACTTAACCAAAAAAACTGTTTAAGACCCCTACTCCAAGGTAGACTACAAAAAAATCGACGATCGGTGAATTATAAGGGAGACTACATTGTTGCTTGAATGCGAATCAGGTTTTACACGGTTAAATCGTAATAAGGAGAGTCACCTTTACCGCTATTAGTTGGATGCTTTGAATCCAAGCAAAAGCGTTCAAGGTGGCATCCAACACGCAAAAATCAATCGTCCTATTTCGCAAAAACGCGAAAGATCGAACTCCGATCGTGTGGAGAGACCGATTACCTCCCCCCTGTCGTGGAAGCCGCATAAGTGAAGACTTATTGCGGGAGCATTGCGAGGCTCGAAAGCCTCGAAAACGCTGCCTCCGCTATCTCTACCTCCCTCAATGCCGCGATTTCTTATCGATCCGTCTCGACAAAATGTGGCCGATCAAAAAAAATCAAGATTCCACCAGTTTCGATATTTTAAGTCCGATCGAACGAAGTTGTCTTTATGTTCGTATTTTGACTTTTTGGCCAACTATCAAATATAGATACGGCAGCAAGAGGTTGTGATCTCAGATTGATATGAGTGCCAACATCCGAAGTAATTTTCCCTGCGTCGTCTAAAGAAGAACTTCTTCCGCCCATTTTGTCTATAAATTTGGTTTTAAAAAGTAGCGGAATAAAAGGAGATAAAAATAGCTACGGATTAAATTTAACTCGACCAATACTAAATTCTAAGAACGATGTCTAGATATTTACTCCATGCATTATTTATTTAATTTTTCAGACGATAGACTGACAGTGCTCCACGGACGCTTCGCCGAATCAAATTTCATATGCGCCGGTTCAAGCACGAGGAAAACCTCGGCGATTTTTTAACACCAGCACGCGATCCCATCAACGACCACGAAAAACCGAATGAATGGAAAGGTTTAAAAGGCGTTTATAATCCGGCCGGTGAGGATGGCTTTTTTTTTAGTTCTCTTTGATATCAAAGTAAACTTAAAACTTAGTTTGTCTTCCTCGTCTATCTTTATCTGCCGAAGTGCAGGAGAATTAGAGGAATGAATGGTAGGGTGATGTGCGGTGGGAGCCTTAGTGCTCGGAGTTAGTTTCAGAAGCCGTGAATGTCTACTTGTACCGCGAAAATCAAACGCTACATTTCCTCGAGTGTTCCATCTATGCTTTAAATTTATGTACGCGTTTGCTACTTTACATAATTTTGCACATACATAATTTTTATATAGTCTCTAGTAAATAGTAAATACTTGAAGAAGGAAGGCAAACTCTCCATCTGTTCAGCTTGTAACATGTTGACTACAATAATAAAATATCAGATATCGATCCTTGCCTATTTTATAATTAAAATTAGAAATTCCCTATATTCGTTCTCTGCCGCAAATCGGTCGAAGAAGAGCCTCAGCTCTTAGGATAAAAAGTGTAAAACCTTTGCGGGGTGTAACGGCGATTAATTTATGGGAGAGTGTTAAAAAGCGAAAGGATTGCTCTTTTAGCACGCCTATTTTATCACACACTGTGTTGCAGTAATGCAGAAATGGGAGCAGCTGTTTTTTCGAGGAAGGAGCATATCGGTTAATTTTTAAAACTCTTTCCTGTTACCCTGGACTATAATCGCAAAGCCCTTCCCATTAATTATTTCACGCAAGGTCTTGTGTCATAAATATCTTCGCAGAAATCCTCAAGGGCGACTTTAAAAATTTTTATTTTGAGAAATGAACGAATGAACAACTTTTAGAGTATCCGAGTAGTTCTACATTATATTAATGGACTCGTTTTGAGCGAGATTATAACCAAAATAAAGTTATAATGAATGAAAAAAACAACGTAAAAATCAATAAACGGTTGAGCGAACCGGATGCGAATTTCTGCTGCAAAGATGTCGCCTTCGGTGGAAATTTGCAAATCACTAATTCATGCAAAATACAAATAATTTTCCGTTCCATGAAATAAATATTTTGATTCATGCAAAATACAAATAATTTTCCTTTCCATGAAATAAATATTTTGATATGAACACAATTACAGGAAAATAAAATTTAAAAATTAAGTGTCCGAGTATAACAAAAATATATTATGTAAACAAAAATCAACTCGCGCAAACCCTTCCGAAAAGTTCGCATAAAATTGACTAAGATCATAAGACAAGATCTGTAGTAAGGGCCCCCCCATCTGGGGACCACGAAACATTCAAAATGGGCCTCGATATGAGGATGGCCCAAGATAATTCGGGCCAAAATACAGACAACCTAATGGAAATTGCATGAGATATTTGAGCTATTAACACTATTTAATTGAACAAACTAAATTTTATATATAAAATGTAACGATTATTTATTCTAATTTGTTATTTTTTCATATTTGATAGCGCCGAAAATATGCAATTCCTTTTGTTTTCGCGGGACGCAGAGAAAAAAGCTTGAAAAACTATGGTCTATGTTAATCCGCATCACCTATTTTTTGCATTCTGGTAGTTTATCCAATAGCACGATAAGCATTCAGAGAGGATTTCAGTCACATGAAATGTAAATTTACTTGGAGAGAGATATTACGCGGTTAAACCAGATTCCTATTCGTTGATATGGAATGTCGTCAAAAATATTCTGACCATTATCTGGCCCGCTAAATAACACCTTGATTGTATCAAGCGGAACATATTTTCAGTCATTTGTGAGGATTCAGGAGAAGCATAAATACGATAAAATACTTACGGAAGGCGAAACCATACTAAAACACGTTATTTGCAGTAATACATTTAAAATCAAGTAGCGAATGATCTTTGGAGAAATTAAATCGATCGCGATGCATCTTCAAAGAATTAATGGCATTTTATTTGATCAAAAAGGGTTCAAACGGGCGGAAAATTACATATAAATGTAAGTGAAGAAAGATTTGAAGCTTCCCCGGCGAATAATCATGGTGAACTTTTCTCGGGTTTCCAGCTCCCTGAAGATGGTGACGGAGATAGTCGCCGAAACGTCGGATGAGAACTCCATAATGACCCGGCTGGAAACCCGAGAAAAGTTCACCATATATAAATGTAACTTTTTCAAATATCCATTCACAAATAATTGAGGGCAGCAACTCTTAATATTGATTAAAAAGGATAAATCGGGATCTTGAAGAAATAAATTTACTAAATTAGCATGTTCATTTAATTTACAAGGCATGCGTGATTAGACTCCAATTGGATGCCAGTAAATTAATTAAATTCTGAGCAAGCGGAAATAATCTTATCAACGAAGTTTTACTTCAGTTACGATATTCGTTACAAGGCTGCAACAAGTGGACAAATCTGTGCTCGAGGATGTGGCGCATTGAAGTCTCCCGTACATTTATCGCCACGGACAGGAAATATGAATTATTCAGACATAAACATTCACAAAAAGTTTAAACTTAACATTTTTTGGAACATTATTGATCATAATTATAATGATATAAAAAGTTTGTCATTGCATTTCACCGATATGGCTTGAAAACTAATGCGGATCCACAAATAAAATGGCAAAATATTGCAAGGCCCCAAAATGACGACGACTAAGACCTTACTTGAAATTAAAACTCGAACACCGGACGAAACCAGATGATAATCTCGCGAATTAAAGCTGACATTTTAAAAATTAATAGCGATTCCCGAGGTCGGCCAATTTTCGTCCACGCTTATCTCAAGAGAAGGTTGCTCTGCTCATATTTTCGTCCTCTCAGTCGCTGCAATGATAAAAGTTCCTAAACTCAATTTTCGCCGTTTCTTTGCACGCACACAATATCTTTTAACCCAATTTTCTCAAAATGCTGAGCTTCCCGCTCGGAGAAGCAGAAAACATCGCAATCACGTATAATCCAATTCGAGTCTTCTTCAACCGAAGTCGGACAAGAACTACCAATAATTCAGAAGCGTACAGTTAGTTGGTTCATTCTCGGGAAAAAGCAGTAGCTCAAATCACTCATTCATTGATTTAAGAGATTCTTGTCGCGACGAAGACGAGGCTATCAAAAGAGACAAATTATGCGAAACTTTCTAGAAAGGCGAGCCTTAAAAGTTTTCTTTTTGTGTTTCCAAAAGCGATAAATGCATCAAGTCAAGAGTTCACGGTCTACAGCTATCTCGAAAGCCGCAGATTTAAACGGACAATTACAAATAGAGAACTTGACTCGCGGTATCCATAAAATTGAGTAAGAGCACCGCTGATTTAACATCATGCAAATGAATTGCGCCTCACACGTTTTCAGACGATATATAAGGATATAAGGACTAACTGCTAGGCAAAAGAAAAAAGCTAAATAAAATCGACTCGAACGAAGCAAGGAAAAAGGATCGAATTTTATCCCTTTTCTTCGCTTAGAACGTGTTTTAATCGATCCATTCGAGAGAGTGAAGATTTTTTACCACATAACCAAAAATGTTTCGAGCGCAACGCAATACAGCTATCTGACATGATAATGTGAGCCTTTTAAGGAAGGTCAAAGCGGTGAAAAAGTTAAACCGAATGAAAACCAGGCGGAAACTAGCGAAAATGAAGGTTAATGACGACGCCGGCGAAATAGTATCGACGGGGATCAAAGGCAACGCATTAAACCAAGGAAAATGAAAACGGCGAACACAGCTAGGGAATGAAAATAATACGTAAGATTATAAAATAGATAGGCACGATATGATGATGACTTCTAGACTAGGAATCAGCAAGCGAGGCACGCGTGATTGTGTAAGCCACACTTACGGAAATATGTAACAAATAAATAAACTATAAAAAAGAAAGAGCTCCATTTTAATTATCGCCCATCACATCCAGGTTGACTTCTGATTTAAATTTTCTCTTCAGGAGAGAATCTAAAAGAACCTATTTTCGGTGAATTACCTTAGAAGACGGCTGCTTTGTAACCGAAATGCAGATACGGTGTTTTTAACCTTGTCGTGGCTATTGGAGATACCCGAGGTAAGTACATTTTTTAAATTGCTTGTTCTTGAATTTTTTCAACCATAAGACGAGCTCTCGATAGCCCCCTTGTTGAATTAACCTTTCCCTAATAGCTACCTAAATATTTCTGAAAATCATTCGAAGTTAAAAGTTGCCTAATTCACGATTATTACCTTATCACAGCGTTAATACAGAGCAGGGTTTCCCAAACTGTGTTCCGCGGAACCCTTGGGTTCCGCGAAAGCTTCACGAGGTAATAATAAGAATAAGAGCACAAGGGTTCCGTGACTTCAGATAGTTTGGGCAACCCTGGTACACAGTATTAGCATGCTAATATAAACTACAGTTGTCTTACTCCACACGTTATGAGATCATATTATTGAAACCCGCTGTTGAAAAAAACGACGACATAGCGGGTAGATAGTCTTACTGTTTAAAATTGACAAGAGGCATCAAATAGATGCACGTTGCCGACCAAAGTACCTCACAATATTCATAGGTTTCGGATTATATACGAGAATTTTCGTCTTTTAAAACTGACAAAATGTTCGAAGTGACTTGAAAACTTTTTCCCGCATACACATTTTTTCGTGATATAAAATATTAAGCATAAAAACGAACGTAGCGCTTTCCCGCGAATGAAAAGACAAAATGTCGTATCTTTGCGTAACAATAATTTTAGGGAAGCGAACAAAAATTACATTGCACAATAAATTAATTGTTAAATTTCTTCGGAAATTCAATATTCTAGTAAGCCTTCTATCGTAAAAACATATTAACGAGGTAATGAATTTGAATGGCTCAAAGTCGTACTTCGTCCCATCGATAAGAACTTTTCCGAACCGCAGTAAAGATATAAATACGACAAAAAACAAATATCATGCCGCTATCGATTGCGCTTAAATAATTTATAAGTGCATTACAAAAGAAGGTACTGAAAAATGTGGTAGGCAAAAGAAAAGTCACGTTACCACAATCAAACACACGCGGCATTCGTTTTCATTTCGTCTATGTTCTAAATCTCAACGTAAATGAGGCTTACGAAATTTCTTTCTCGGCACACATCGACGATAAATTGTGCAACTTTCCCTTTCGTCTAATTGCACAACTTAGAAATAAGCTTTTCTCCACTTGGACAAAAATTGCTCCAAACGACACGACCTTTGATGGATAATAAATTGCTCGCAAGATAAAGGCTTCCAGGGTTCGCGCATCTCTCGCAACTCCCATCTAAAAAAATACAGCACAGGCAATCTTGCTCTAATTAGAGATTAAACAAGAAAAAAGTAAAATATTTTGCACGGTTCCAAAAAATCTCGGTACTGTGGTTGACACTACACCTGCACGGATCCCGAGGGTCGGGTCAATTAAATTGTGGATATGCATGCAGCTCTCTAGTCGATACCCCTTTGGCCGTCAATGCCACTTGTTCGCCTATTTAACGGAATTAATCATTCCACATAACCGTAAAATTTC
This sequence comes from Tanypteryx hageni, assembly GCA_028673005.1. NCBI lineage: Eukaryota > Metazoa > Arthropoda > Insecta > Odonata > Petaluridae > Tanypteryx > Tanypteryx hageni. Next base: position 38,723,333 of record CM054115.1, read on the forward strand.
CATTGATCCCCATTTCCTACCGGTAATATTTTACGTAATTTTTCGATTCGTAAATCTGAGTTATTCTATATATCACGAAAAACAGCTAAATTTGTCAAAGGGACGATTGAGTACCCAATAGAATCAGTCGGAAATGATGGCTGTGGATTAAATTCCTGACAAAGAGGGAACAATGGAAACTCTCCGCGATACGGCATCGTGCTTTTTTGTAATTACTATTTATAATAATCCGCGATTAATTACAATCCAGCAGACTTACAGCTTATGCGTTCAGTAACAACACATTTACCAAGATGAAGTTTTCATAATATCGAGAGAAAATACAAACGTGGAAATCGCTGAAGCAGTCGTTTGAAATAGAGTGAACAGAGATAAGAAATGTCCTCGGATATCATCAATCCAGCATAAGCAAACGGAGTGATATGTTCTGATTGAGTGACATCAGCACTTTGTTCTCTTTTAAACGGAACACACGCTTTAACGATCGCAGCAGATCCTACGATCATCTTCAAGCATCCAAAACTCGAGAGGCTTTATGTCGATCTCGATCAAATCCTACCGGAAGCCAAAACAAGAGTCTGACACACAGGGAAAAAACAGAACTGGACGACCTATTTCAAATTCCTTACTTCGATGCAACTGAGGAATTCCCCGTTTAAAATGAACTGGAATGGGTTTTCCATGCCTCGGAGATTTATTTTCCCTCGTCCAATTACGTCCGCTCACGTCCGGTTCCACTTGTTTATTATCATTTCTTTTTAAATATTCCAATGGAAAAATTAAAGCATCGCGAGAAATTATTGAGAATGTTGATGTTTACTACGACGATTAATCCACTGAAACTGAACCAATGCAATAATACAAATTAACAAATCCTTTTGAAATAGCACGTCTTCGATGCTAACTAAAATAATGAGACAAAAATCCGCCAAGAACTGGTAACAAATGTTCTTTCTAATTGGCAGCAGTTAAAAAATAAGCGCCGTTTTTTCCTCAAAATTACTCGCAAAAATTCCAGCGAAATTTATTTAGCTGCACAAGACCCAAAAGGTGCGTGGAATAAAGTGCGCATAACATCCGCGCCTCAGAATGATCGAAAATAATTCTTCCGAGAGAGAGATTGAGACAGACAGACGAGCGGGAACCTTGTGAGCGGAACCCAGACGAGACCCAAGCGTTAAAAAATTAATAACAATATAACGTCTTTAGGAACACGACCCCGCGAAATCGTTTTTACCAGATAAGCCATTCAAGTGGCGACGAGATAAGAGAATTTACGATACAGACCGCCCTCGATTTGCGAAATGGTTTCGGAGGCAACTAGAGCCCAAGCGGTCGAGACGAAAATAGCCGTAAAATGGTTCTCTCATTAACCCGCTCCTCCTCACCCTCTCCCATTCCCTCAGCCCCCGAGGGATGAATGCGGGAGGGATAGAGAGAAGCAGAGAGAACAAACACGTACATGGTTAAAACCGGAGTTCAAAACTCAAATCGCACTTAACCTTTATTTCATGGGATCAATGCCGCTGCAATTACTCGTCCGAGATAAGTCTCGTCTTCTGCGAGACACAAACACCACTTCTGCCAATTCGGTCTCAACGAGACACAATCGAGAGCTAATTTGTCGCGAGACGATCGCGAGAGTGGAGTAATCCAAGCGCAATTCACCGTGAATTGACTGGCTGCGTAATTAAGTTACTAAAAGAAGAGGAATTGGATTTGACCATAGTGGTGATTCAAATTCCCGCGAAAACGTAACTGGAGTTAAAATAACAACCTATACGGCTTAAACTGCTCCGTATATGAATTTCCAGTTAAAGCGGCCGTTTTATTTTTACAGTAATCTCTTTCCATCATAAATATCATTATAGGTAGAGAGAGAGATAGCATGAAGTCGAATTGACAAGAAGACGTAATCCAGGGGTTTTCAACCGGTGGTAAGCGTACCTCTAGGGGTACGTCAAGAGTTAGGAAGGGGTACGCGAGAGTGTAAAACATTATAAATTTTATTCTTACTTCGTCTTTACATATACAACTTCAGAACCAAAAGTTGCGATTTTATGACTAAGAATAACATTATAGACCGGAAAAAACGCCGAAGCTGTGAATTTTAACTTCACAAATATTGGTTATTTATCTTAATGCAAGTTTTATTCATTTCAACGTCACTTTAAAATGTACTTGGGGTACGCGACCGTTAAAAAAATGCTTTAAGGGGTACGTCAGCAAGAAAAGGTTGAAACCCCCTAACGTAATCATTTGATCCAGCACAAAATATCAGTGTAATAAAAATGCGTAAGAAAGTATAACATATTAGTATAAATACAGGATCATCATATTGTGTGCATTATTAATGTAACCATAAACGCAAATAAATTTAGTTCATAAAAAGTCACGATAAGGCATACGAAATACTTGCAATAGAAGAACATTCTTTATAATTCTTGCTTTCATTATCATTATTTAATCAAAAATGAAAAAAATCCCGTTATACAGATGTTAGTTCAGTTACTTAGAAGAACTGCTAACATGGATAAAATATTCAATCGATGAGACAACAACACATCATGAAGGAAATAAATTATTCCGTAATATGAATACGTCTAATACAAATTTTCCATGTAAATATAATTAATAAATTATAAATTAATATCAATTCAAAAGTAATAATGTACGTTATACGAACAATAACACAAGAAAAATAACACAACAAACACAAAAACTTTATTTGCACGTGAATCACCTTCATCAGAAATCATTGGAGATTCATAATTAAATTTAAGTGGCAAGAATGCAGAAAAAATAATTTTATTCCACGTTCAAGTATCTCAAATAAAAAAAATTCTTCACCAAAAGTTTGTGTAGACATTTATTAACAATGCTTGTCGTCCGATAAAACAGGTGAACAACTCCGACCGCGCAAGACGAAAAATTAGTCAAATGCGGAGCTTCGCCGAAGCAAGAAACTAACGCAAACGGCAGAAAAAGCTATAGAAGGAAAAACAAAAAAATGGGAGACTTTAACGCTATCCCTTACCAGATCCTTATCCGCCGAAGACTCTTAACCTCGTCCTCAGTCCGGCGTCGAGGAGCAGACGGGAAGGAGAGGAAGAGGTAGCAAGACTGAAATGGAAGATATACAGGGATTTCCCCCGAGATACAAAGAGAATGAGAGGGGAGCGAGGCTTTAAAAACTGCTCGTCCAAGTGAGTGAGTGAGAGAGTCACACGAGAGAACGAGGAACACACTAAACTCTGCTTCCTCTCTTTTTTCCCTCGAGAGGCCGCCGCCGTGAATGGCAACACGTTGTCAACCCCTTTTCGCGAGCAGAGGAGCGAGGAAAGAGGAAGACTGACGCAATGCGAGAGAGACTTTCCACCGATGACACAAACACTCGCGGAGAAGAGAGGCGGGGGGAGAGGGAGGCGGGGGGAGAGGGAGGCGGGGGAGAGGGCGGAAGGGGAGGGCATAGGAGGGGAGAGGAAAAGTGGGAAGAGGAAACGGAAGGACTAAAGGGCAGGGAGCGGGACAGGAGTGTAGGATGAGGGGAAGAGGAAGCGTGAGAAATATGGAAGGGTAAGGAGGGAGGGGAAAGGGAGGGGAGAGAAAGAAAATTGAAGAGGAAGAAAATGGGAAAGAAGAGAATGGTACGGAGGGAGAGGAAAAATGGGTGGGAGGGAGAGGAAAAATGGGTGGGAGGGAGAAAGAATGGAAGTGGGAGGGAGAAAGAATGGAAGTGGGAGAGAATGGGAGAGGGAGAGAGAGAGAATGGGAGAGGGAGAGAGAGAGAGAAAGTAAGAGGGAGATATAAAAATGGGAGGGAAGGGGAGGGATAGAGAGAAAGGGGATAGAGAGAAAGGAGATAGAGAGAAAGGGGATAGAGAGAAAGGAGATAGAGAGAAAGGGGATAGAGAGAAAGGGGATAGAGAGAAAGGGGATAGAGAGAAAGGGGATAGAGAAAGGAAATAGAGAGAAAGGGGAGGGAGAGAAAGGAAGGGAGAGAAATGGAGAGAAAGGGAGGAAGAGAAAGGGAGGGAGAGAAAGGGAGGGAGAGAAAAGGGAGGGAGAAAAAGGGAGGGAGAGAAAGGGAGGGGGAGAAAGGAAGAGGGGGAGAGAAAAATGGGAGAGAGAAAATGGAACAGAGAAAAAATGGGAAGGAGGTAGAAAATGGAAAGGAGAGAAAATGGAAAGGGGAGAGAAAAAACAAAGGGGAGAGAAAACGGAAAGGGGAGAGAAAAAACAAAGGGGAGAGAAAACGGAAAGGGGAGAGAAAACGGAAAGGGGAGAGAAAACGGAAAGGGGAGAGAAAATGGAAAGGGGAGAGAAAATGGAAAGGGGAGAAAAAATGGAAAGGGGAGAAAAAATGGAAAGGGGAGAGAAAATGGGAAGGAGAGAGAAAATGGGAAGGAGAGAAAATGGGAAGGAGAGAGAAAATGAGGAGAGAGGAAATGAGGAGAGAGGAAATAGGAAGGAGAGAGGAAATGAGAAAGAAAATGGAAGAAAATGTGAGGGAGAAAATTGGAGGGAGAGTGAAAAGGTGTGACTGGAGGAAGCCGGTGGCTGCAGGCGACGTCTGGGAGATCTCCGTGAATTAAAGATAAAGGGTTAGAGAAGCAGAGGGGCGGAAAATGGTAAAAAGGAAGAGGGAATGGGAAGTCAGTAAGACAAAAGAAGTGTGGGAGGCGTGCGGGAGGAGGAGAGAGGTTATGAGAGAGAGAGAGAGAGGACACGGGATGAAAAAAGCGGGAAAGTGGGAGAGGAGTGGAAAGATACTGCCCTCTACTCCCCTTCCCTGCCATCTTGGAACTCTGCCGTAGTTGAGAAATTGGAGAAGTCTCGGTGGGAGGCAATGGGAGAGCATACGGCATAGTTGGTTGGCTCTGGCAGGAGGGTGAAAAGAGAGGAAGGGAGGGAGCTGGGCTGCGATGGGGAAAAGAGGGAAGTTGGGGAAGAAAATAGGAGGCTGAGGATAAGTAGTGGGGGATATGGCGAACGAAGAAACAGGAGAGGCCCGCTTTCAAAGAAGAAAAATGGGAGAACTGGAGCCAAGAAGAAAGAAAGAAATTGGTTGGATACATAGCTGACAATGAAAAGGGATGTTTTCGAAAGAGATAGTGTGGGCAGAGAAGTGTTTGGGGAGGGCAATACTGTACAGGAAGACCTAAAATTACCTGATAAAATCTTATTATCCGTGAAAATTTTGTTTTTTGGCATTCCACCTTATACCCAAATGATTTTGTGGCCCCCTAGTGAGCAGCGGCCCACAGTTTGAGAAGCACTGTTCTTTACTGACAGGAGGATAAGATATGACCCGAGGCGGATCCAGGCACTTCCAAAGAGGAAAGGCGAGGAGCTATCCTTTTCCGGCACCAGACCAGGGGTTTTCAGACAAAAAAGGTCTAAGGAAGTCATGTCAAACTTCAATAGGTGTCAGGGCCGCATCAATGTTATAGAAGGGCCGCAGTTGTTTAATGGGGGCCAGAGCTGAAACAATAGACTATCTAGAAGATTGGAAATCTGTTTTGCCATTAAAAACAACAATTTAGAAATCGTTCTTTTGTAATTTAGTGAATATGAAAAATGTCTCCTTTCAAGTAAAATAAAGGATTTCTATAACAACTCAAACGATTTAGTCAACACAAAAATCAGCATTCGGGCTGCAGTAAGTCACAGAAAGGGCCGCCAGTTTAACATGCGTGGTCTAAGAGCACGTGAGAAAGGTGAGTAATCGCCTCTCCCTTACTAAGAACCGCCACTGGAGGTGGAGGAGGAACCTCGAGAAATTGATCACAATCGCCCTTGATCTTCGCCAAGACAGACTACTTATTCTCCAAGTTTTTTAGATAACGAACCCTTGAACGTTTTCGCGGAATTCCCTTTTTTCTCAGTTTCGCAGATAATTTTAGGCGGCTTGCTAATTTTTATAAGCAAAGAAGTCTAAGGACTGAATTCTGTCGCCCGGAATACTTGATTTACACAACCTCGAATTAAGTAGCCATTTTAAAAAATTGCATTCGTTTATTTTTTAAAATGGCGGTTCTCTTTTGAATCCACTTCCACGAATTTCCCTATTTTATTTTATTGCGCACAACGGTAGTCATACTTTATTTATCAATATGTCACCCGTGTCACCTAGTCAGGATGTAATTCTTTCCCTAAACCGTCACTTATTCCTTTCGATTCGACTCTGTGATATTAAGGACTTGTAAGGATGATGATGACGCGCAGAAACACGTCTTCATAAATTAAGTAAATCTTCGAAGCTTGACAGAATCTTCCAGCGAAATGGAAATGACGATCTGCCAGGAAAACTGTGGCTTCAACTCCGACTTCACAAACGCGCACGAGCACTTTGTCACGCAATGGTTCCCTACTTTCGCGTCATTAACAGAGAAACACGAACTGAACACGTTTCCTAACGCAACGCTTGAAAATTTCTCGAATTCCGAATTCGTCGAATGTAATTTCGTAGAATTCACTTTCTCCGTTACACCGCAAGAGGCTGTTGGTGGAGCTAATGACCTTCGCCACTTAATGACAAGGATACAAATCCTACAAACACTCGTGGACTTAGCGGAGTTATCAATCAAATTATATGGCATGATTACCTTATTAACCTTTATTTAAATATAAGTACGGTAATTCTCCCTAGCTAACTGTATATGTAAATAGGATTCATTTGTGAATAAGTATGTATGTATATGTATATGTAAAATAGGATTTATATATGACATGTAGAGCCGCTGTCACCAGGATTGTTCCTAATTGCAGTGTATACGTAATAATAATATGCGGATGGTCCGACAGATTTCGCGAGCCAATAGAAGTTTTACGAACCGCGGATTGGAAATTTTAAGAATGATTTGTTTTTTAGGTGATATAAACATTATCAAAGACCACAGAAAAATGAGTATCTGATATATTAAATTTATTTGCAAATGTTTTTCTTAGTTACTAGAGGAAAGAAGGGACACTTCCTATCCTATGTACCGGCGATGACCAACCTTTATCGAACGAGTGTCACGCTGCGAAGATGAAATGCAAAAGAGCGTGCAACAAGCGAAAAACTTTTTCATTTAAAAATTTGCCTAAATAAAAAGACGATAACGCAGTATAAAGAGTCCGAATACCTATTTTAAAAAAGATGTTTCGCGATCTTAATTATACAATGCAGTTTCCGAGTCTGTTTAATTCTAAAGATGTTTTTGATATATTGGATTTAATTATAAAGATTTAGAGTATTATTGGGAAATGAGACGGCAGTCTTTATAAAAAGGCTGATCGCAATTTTCGATTGGAGCATATTTGTCTGAATTAGGCAGGATTATTGCAAATTGGGAAGCTTATCATGGAGCACTGACTTTATGAACAACTTTAAGCCCCGATTTAATGGAAAATCACGCAATTCTTTGAACTAGGCATTCAACCAGGACGTTTTCCATATCATAAAATTTCAGCAGCATATCTCACAAGCAACTCATTCTAACCAACTGCTAATTTATTCATCCTCCGAAATAGAGAGAGGGAGAGGCTTGACGCTAATACCACACGTGCCTTGGATTGGCCATCACTGTTCCACATCAACTATACCTCCATATCCTCGACAAAATAAAATTATCTCATGTAGTAATACCATTTTTTAATTAACATACCACATAAAATATTTCTATAGATGGGTTGAATTAAGGAAGTAAACCAAACATTCCGAAATGAAATACTTCGGCCTAATGAAACCACCACAAAATTTAAGTCAAAATGTCCCTATTTCCCAAACAGGAACTCCTCGAGGAAAGAATTAATCTTTTCTGACGAAACGCCTTTTTAAAGGAAAACGTTCCGGTTTCCTCGGAAATTCATCACGTCCCAGTTCGAACGCGGGTTCATTGTCATATTCCACGAATCGGCTCCCGCGTGTCATTAAACACGACTCATGAAACATTCAGCGCATACGTGACCTCCGCGGGGTTCAAAACCGGCGTCAAACCAAGGTCGAAGTGGCCGCCGCTGGTATTTCGAGAGCGAAGGGGGAATGGTTCGTACTTAAGGGGCTCCTTAAGGTGAGAGAAAAAGAGATGGAAGGTTATGATTAGGGCATAACTATCAAACATCGTGCCTCCACGGCATTCCACAAATGGCACACATTTCTGCAGCGTAAAAAAGATAACGAAAAAACCCAGCCAAAAATATAAATAAAGAGGAGTCAGCTGATCCTGGCAACGGGATTGCGGCATTCGGTTCGGCTGTGAGGTTTTATCCAAATCGACGCGTGACGCGCCTTCTCTACGCCTCCCTCTCCCTCCCATCCTTCCCCCTCATCCGCGAGTCGCAAGTGCGCACGGCCTTATTTGCAGTTTGCATAAATTCAGTCGGAAAGTGGTCACCGAAGCGCCAAGTATTCCATGACGCGACGCTTCCTGACTCAATCGCCGATAAACGCAGAGACAACGGACGAAGCCGCGTCCTCCTCAAACCAGAAGAAACCATTACGCGCCTTTAAAAAAAATCCTCGATCCGACGCAAAGGGAAAAGATTAGAAGGAAGAAAAGCGCGACGTTGCGTGAGATGAATACGCTTCGGCGGATGGAACGAAAAAGCGTCTCTTTTTACGAATCCCTACATCTCTTCGCGACAGAGGACGATATGCAGACATTCATCGCTTCATTCACCTCCTTTTATATAACGTCGAGAGCCGAGGTCATAGGAGAATCGAGTTTAATGGTACTTTTTATTCCGAGAAATTTCGTCGTAAAAAACGTTATTGCGATGAATCGCTCGGAGATGCCGGACTGCGAAGTTAAACTATAATCTAGGAAAACAGTTTCGTCGAATTCGAGAACAAGCACTTGAAAAATAAGTAATTATCTTAGATATCTTCAATTGCCACAACAAGGTTATTAATACCTCGTCAAGCGCGGGAGCTACGCTTCTGACCTAACCCGCGGTTAAGGGCAAGGACTTGCGTGAAATTTCGTACGTCTCTCCTTCTGATATAGACTAATTCGTATGTAGCTTAATAAATTTTAGTAATAGTATAATTACTCAAGTACACACGGCCGCGCGGAGAATCGCGGACTCTCAAGACTGGATACCGCGGTTTGCAAAACCAGATACAATTTTTCACCGCGGTTGGCGAGGGACTACTGTGCTTATTTTCTCAGCGCACATTCTAGAATTCGTTTTCAGCCAGACTCGAATTAGATTCGTCGAAATGGATCACGTGTGCCATCACGCATCTTAGCCCGATTGGTAGCCCAAGCGGAGTGGTGAAATTTCACGCTCACAGTCCGATACCAAACGTTAACTCTGCATTAATAAATGAGCTAAAAATTGGCGTACCACAAATTGCAAAACCTTTCTCACATCGGTACGCTTCTAGTCTACTCAATTATACAGCGTAACCTCTCTCGATAGAACGAGTATGGCGTATAACGAAAACTTCATTATAGCGAGCGAAAGCACCGCCAACGTCAATTTCTTAACGTTACATATACGGAATGTAATTTTCTGATATTACGAGCACTCGTTCGAACGAGTATTTTTATTAATTTTATAAATTCTCGCTATATCGATGTTTCACCATCTCCGGTTATAATTAGCAATTAGGAAGCTATATAATAACTATTATAGCTAGTTAATTTTGTTTACGGTTATCAACAATGGTAAGTTTTTAACAATTAAAAGTTGAGAAAAACGGTGTTGAATTTTCTCGGTAAACCAAAAAAATATGAAGCCGTAGAGTTATAAAAAATTCTAGTAATAGCACTTGTAGCAAAAATCCTGTTTCTGTAATGGTGGAGTAGCAGTGGTTACGCATAAAATCGAAATTTTACGATTTCGCTGAATTTGTTATTTTTGTGACATGATTGGTGAAGTGAATACGCTACACTTCATTCGTTCATTTTAAAAAGTCTTATATTCCAGGTGACATCCTACAGAAATACGAGATTTCATCAAAATCTGTCCAACCGTTTATCTCTTAGCGCCGCGGACGTACGACCGAATATAAACAGACGGAATCGCAAAAAATGCACTTTTACGGAAACGAGCGCATAAAACGCACATATTCATCAAAATCTCAAAGACGGGATATTCCCAGGTCGCAACACACTACATTCTTCGTACACGAGAAAGCAAAAATGTGCCAGAATTGCGTCTATACCCTCCTGGATTCGCGAACGTATCTACAAAAACTAAACGCGAACCGAAAAAGATACTTTCTTCGGAGCGACGTTTGACAAGTCAAACACCACCCGAATTTCTCCCATAAAGCGCCCTTTAGTCTCGTAAATCCTTTTCCCCGCTAGACAAAGAGGAGCAATTTGAAGATAGCGTTTGAAAAAAAAGGTCCGCGAATCAGATACGGCCGCGAAACGAGACGGACTCAACCGACCGAGTGCAGACACTCGTTCGACAACACGCAGATGTTCCACGTGCGCGTAATTCTACGACGGGAAATATATCACGCGATCCCGTTTTGCCCTCTTCCCCTTAATTTCTCCAGGCTTCCTCTATTTTCCCTTGCCATCGCCAATACCATCTCATAATAATACCATGCAAATGTGATCGCGGGTATTATAAAAATGAGGTTTTACAGTCGGAATATAACAATCGATTTATCGAACAAAAAATTGATAGTCGACGAAGAAAGAGTAACAGAAATTGGGCGCCTTCTCTCACACTCGAGGTAATAATGCTGGAAAAAATACGACAATATATAAAACTCACAGTGTCAGGCGCAACCTTACGGAACTGTTCCATGATGAACGAATAAACAGCAGCTTTGTATTTTCCAGTGTTTTAATATCTTAACACGACCCGATTTTCGGTGTGACACATTTTGATGAAGATGTATTACATCGAAATTCAGGTCATGTTGAGATGTTAAAATAAAGAAAAGTACAAAGTTGGTGTTTTATTTGTTCATGACGACAATACATTTTGATTTTTTTTGTTTTCCAATTATGCTATTATTCTGTTGGAAGCATACATGGGCTGCCTTTTTATTAAGGTTCGAATTTCTACGTCTATTTTTCCATCATGGTTTATCATCGTTCCTAAATATTCATACACTCCCTGTCATTCCAATTCCTGCCCACCACAGTCCAGCATCCACTCAAGATTCTCAGCATTTACACCAACCCTAAACACTGTTTTTGTCCATGTTTATTTGCAGTTCTTTTCTAATGTCCTTCTCCACTCTTTCGCGCAGCCCTTAAGCCTTATTTCGCTTTCGGAAATGATAACTACTCGTATATCATCTGCAAATATAACTGATTGCATAAACTCCGGTCTCAGATTCCAATCTCCCACTTTTGGCACCCTCGTCTTCCTTTATACGCGTTTGTCACACTATCCATTAATATAACAAATATAAGTCAACTTGTTTCACCCCTTTTCAACATTGAACGTGTCCATTCATTTCTGAAATTCCAAACACTCCTATTGAAACTCTTAACTACTTGACTTACCTCCAACTCATGCAGGACATCCCTAAATTCTGTTCTTGATACCGTATCAAAAACTGTCTTCAGGTCCCAAGAATTGCAAACAATTGTTTCATTTTTTCCAATAATTTGTCTATTATGTTTCTCAATATAAATAAACATGATCTCGGGTCTGTCTTCCCGACCTAAACACAGCTTCCTGTCGTAGCCTATGTTCAATACTTCCGGTTGAAGCAAAAAGTCATTTTGGGTCCAGTAAAGTGGTAGACCTGAACAAGCGATTTGACCTTACCGAGATAATTTCGCTCTCTACTTCGATTAAGATCTTAAAAACTAAATTTCATCGAAATGCGTCCAGCGGTGTAAAGGAACGTAGGGGGGCGGGCGAACGGAACGAATCTAACAAAATGCCTTTTTATTTAAAAAGATTCCTTCCTTAAAAACATTTATTTTTTCTGACGAAAACGTTATTTTAGAATGGTATTCCACGTCCGCCTTTCTCCTGCTTTTGTTTCAAGTGGCGACGCGATATTTCCGTGACCCGACTAACGGATTGAAAAGAAGTCGGAACGCGACAAAAGACTAGAGGATAAAGGGAGAGAGAGAGAGAGGTAAAGAGAGGTATAGAGAGAGGTAGAGAGAAAGAGGGATAGGGAGGAATAAAGAGGAATCGAGAGGGGCAGAGAGAGAGAGAGAAAGGAGGGGTAGAGAGAGAAAGGGAGGGTAGAGAGAGAGGGATAAAGAAAGAGGGGCAGAAAGGGAGAGGGGCAGAAAGGGAGAGGGGCAGAAAGGGAGAGGGGCAGAGAGAGAGAGGAGGGCCAGAGAGAGAGGAAGGCAGAGAGAGAGGGGGGCAGAGAGAAGTGGAGAAAGAGGTGGAGAGAGAGAAGTTGAGAGAGAGAAGTGGAGAGAAAAGTGGAGAGAGAGAGGGGTGGAGAGAGAGAGAAGTGGAGAGAAAAGTGGAGAGAGAGAGGGGTGGAGAGAGAGAAGTGGAGAGAGAGAAGTGAAGAGAGAGAAGTGAAGAGAGAGAAGTGGAGAGAGAAGTGGAGAGAGAGAAGTGGAGAGAGAAGTGGAGAGAGAGAAGTGGAGAGAGAAGTGGAGAGAGAGAAGTGGAGAGAGCAGTGGAGAGAGAAGTGGAGGGAGAGAGAGAGGTGAAGAGAGAGAGAGAGAGAGAGAGGTGAAGAGAGAGAGAGGTGAAGAGAGAGAGAGAGAGAGGTGAAGAGAGAGAGAGAGAGAGGTGAAGAGAGAGAGAGAGAGGTGAGAGAGAGAGGTGAAGAGAGAGAGAGGTGAAGAGAGAGAGAGGTGAAGAGAGAGAGAGGTGAAGAGAGAGAGAGGTGAAGAGAGAGAGAGAGGTAAAGAGAGAGGTGAAGAGAGAGAGGTGAAGAGAGAGAGAGGTGAAGAGA